>CM076583.1:1233745875-1233973534 GCA_034641835.2 Pinus albicaulis | reverse complement strand
TTCTTCTTCTTTTCATTTGCTTGAATCATGAGAGAATGAATGATGTCCTAAGGAGGTCGAGTTTCCTCCTATATATAGGCCTCCAAGGTGGACGAAATGCCCTAAAATAGGCCAAGTTCTTAGCTGCTAGGCTGACTTGGTCTTGGAAGGTATATTGACACTTTAAAATACAAAAATAATTCTTTTTACAAGTTACAATGTGCCCTGATGGGGTCTTCTATATATGGCAATGATTCTTTTGACTTCTTGACCCTAGGACAAATCCTAGAAGCACTCAATGGGTGTTGACCTCTTAAATAAAAGATCTTGAGCATGAAACTCATGCTTCAAAAATAACAATAATAACTTTTCTTTCATTTTACAATATACAAGAATCAAAAGTACATTTCATATTTATGAAGACCGAACCTAGTTACACATTTTTCAACAGTTTGACCTTCTATCACTTCACTCTCATCATTGTTCCATCTATAGTTTTGAACTATATAGTTGACAATGGTATATTCATGACATAAACACACCTAAAACAATCCTAAAGCAATAAACATTGATCTTGTGGTTATATTGGTGCCTTTCAAGTGAAAATTGGAGGATTGTGTGTTGAATTTCAAGGCTTGATATGTCACTTACAACTGTAATATAAACTCCTAGCAGTGGCATAAACTAATTAACCAATCATCTCATATCAGTGGGAAATAATTTGCATTTTTTAGCTTATTGGTTGGGCTTGCATTGTTTGACATATCTTGTGAGTTTTGGGAGGACCGCCATACTAATTGGAGGTCTGATATAAGCACTGTAAGTTCTGATCATAAGCATAACAGTCGTATAAAAAGTGACAGTCATCTTATCTCATTGGGTATTTATTCTTTGAATCTTTTCCATCTTGGGTAAGTGTTTTCTCTTACTGCTGTGATCATTGGTCTCTTTGCTGCCTCATATCACTGTTGCATTTCATTCATTGCACTCTTGCATGCATAAGCATTCACTGTTAGCAATCTCATCTTAGTGATAAGATACATGTGCTCTCAATAAGAAGATAAAAATTGGATTGAATTGGCATTATCAACAGATTAGTTTGCTGCTCTAACAAGTTTTCTCTTGCTCTCATAATGTCATTAACATCTAAAGAGCAATATTTGTTGAGTAGTTTTTTATTGCAAGCATTTTTACAAGTTATTGGTTATCAAGTTTTGCTCTCTTTCTTTCATTAACATTGAAAAGCATTGATACATTGTGTGGCCTAAAGGATTACTAGCATTTTTATGACAATGGCATTCTAAAGAAATACATGTGCTTGTGATTGCTATCATATCCTAAAGTAATTGGCTATTGGATAAATAGTTACATTGCTTTTCATTGCCATAGTGGAATTAACATTTCTTGTGAGTTTACTTCTTGTAATAAGAGCACTAACTTATCGTTTTGCAAGTGACCATCATATCTAAAATCATAATCTTGCAATATTTCAACTCACTCTTAAAGCACTTAATATATCTCTATATTGTGACAAGAGTAATCTAAGTGATCCTAAGAATTGCTAATTGTTGGTATCTTGTTGAGAGATTGGAATTTATCTAATTGGCACATCAACATTGTTAAGAGATGCATTGGAGTTGTGAATTTTACATTTGTTGATCAAGTGATTGTCCATTGTGAAATTGCTAATCTTGAATTGCTTTACTCAACATTTTCTGGCATCATCTAATTGGTTCATTCAATATTGTTTTGGGTGAGGATTGTCCTTGTAATTGTTAAGTACTTTCTTTCATTGCTCTAAATTGAATATTTCTGGGAATAATGTGTCTTGAAGTACTTAAAACCAATGCACATTGCAAACACACACCTAAGTTAGTGAGAAAAAACCCTTAACCCCACAAGGTGTAGTTTGGTGGAAAAACTAAGAGATGGGGCTGTCACTTATTCCCAACTCTCTCCGTTAAAGCTCTCTCCTAGGTAAGATAAGGGGGGTGGTCCCTAATTAGAAGTTATATGATCTGAGTTTTTAGGAGATTAAGTTAAGAGGAATGCTTGGCAAAAATAACTTGTTTCCAAGAATTAAACAAGTAATATAAATAAATGAGCAAATTTCAATGATATATTCAAATTATAGACTAGTGCCTTCAAGTAAATAACAATAGCTTGCTCAAAAAATTGAAATCAAGACACAATGATAGAAAATCCTACAAAATCAAATGTTAGACCAAGATGAGCATATAAACATCAACTGTAACTATAAAGGAGATAGTACTTGAAAGCATGATTACTTGGGAGCGGGAGCGGGAGCGAGAGCGGGAGTGCCATTTTCAAAAGCTCCCGGTCCGGAGCGTTTTGGGGAGCGTTTTTTTTTTAAATATATATATTTTTTTATATTTTAATGCATATATGTCAACAAAAGCATGTAGAATGATGAATTAGACATAAAAAACATAAAAACATAGATTGAACCATATAACATCAATCATCTAGAAGTTATAATCTTCATCAACCACGCCCACAAGTTGGAAACATACAACATATTGACTCTTGAGTCTCACGAACCATCATCAATCTTAACATTTATCATCATTGATTCATTGATTTCAAATTTCAATATATAACATTTATCATCATTGATATATATCATTTATCATCATTGATTCATTGATTTCAAAATTCAATATATAACATTTATCATCATTGATATTATATAACATTTATGATCATTGATTCATTGATTTCAAAATTCAATATATAACATTTATCATCATTGATTCATTGGATTTAAATTTCAATATATAACATTTATCATCATTGATATATAACATTTATCATCATTGATTCATTGATTTCAAAAATTCAATATATAACATTTATTATCATTGATTCATTGATTTCAAATTTCAATATATAACATTTATCATCATTGATATATATCATTTATCATCATTGATTCATTGATCACCATATAACTTTCATGAAGCATCATATTCATAATTCATAATGACTTATACACTTATAAATGCCAACTTCAAAGTTTCACCTTTCAAATTCAAACTTCAAACTTAAATTGTCATTAAATATGAAAGAGTCAAGTTTCAACTGTTCAACAATTATAAAAGATAAAAACTACTAGAAAATAGAAAAGACTAGTAAACAACAAATCTATTTTATCTATTGGCTGGCCCCTTGCCACGCCCACGAGAAATGTCTAATTTGTGAGAACCACGAGGCAACGGTGGTCTTCTAGTACTCTCAGGAATACCACGACCACGACTAGAAGGCGGAGGGCAATGTGAGGATATAGGTGGAGGTTGAATCTGCAAAGGAACAATAGTTGGATATCGAGCATTGGCACTGGCACCCGCACTGCTACTAGATGGTGGGACTGGCCCTGTGTGTGGCGGTGGCATGGCTGTTGATGCTTCATCTACATCATCATCCCTCAAAAGTTCCGCTTCCAATTCTTCCATATGTACAGTGTCGTCCTCCAAATTATCATCCTCTGGGTTGTTGTCCCAAACTTTATATAATTGATCTTCATATGCCCGATCACAGTAATGACTCAACAACCACAAGTTGTAATGCACATAAACCAAGCTTTCAGCTCGGTTTTCATTCAGCCTGTTTCTTCTCACATTATGTATGAAGCTGTAGGTGCTCCAACACCTCTCTGCAGAAGAAGTATTCACAACTTGTGAGAGAACTTTTTTGCCAACTTTGGCAAAAGTCCCATGCCGCCATATGCTTCCCACCATGTGAGAGCATCAAATCTGTCTTTGTCTTCCATTGCATGGAAAGAACCAAAGTTACCAGTGCAACAGAAGTATCTGCCTAATTCAAGGCGCAATGCAGCACACTCCTCCCTGTCAGGGACCAACTTGTCTAATGCCTTCAAGTATCCCTGTTGTACCTCTGGATCTGTGTGAGGTTTGATCCTTACCCCACCTCCAGGTGCAGGTTGGCCCAACCAAGATGGAGAGTAGTATTTTGGCATAAGGATATATGCCAAGGCATGTAGTGGAACATTGAATTTATTCCACTGTGCACACACGCAGTTGTAAATCATTGCATACAAGTTGGGATCATTTTCCTTAACAATATCTTTTATTTGCCCCAACATGCTATCCATCTGCTCATAAACCTCCCCAATCATTGGTTTATCTGTATCTGAAAAACGAATCATGTGATAAATGGGCTTGGTGAAATTCAAAATTTCCCTCACACGTGCCCAAAACAAAGGATCAAGGGCGGTCTCCTCCACATGTTCAAAACCTTGCCTGTCAACTATTGTTGCTGCCCTGTCCTTTAATACCTGCCAGTGTGGACTTGATACCATGGCTGCCAATGACTCCCTTACCTTCAAAAGGCGCCTGAAGGTGAGGTAATAGCTAGCAAATCTAGTCTTTGCTATCTTCAACAACTCCAATTTTGAGTGAGTACGGAAAAGCCCATGGGTATTGCTATGATTTGTAATAAATTTTATCATTTTTTTACCTCTCTTGTACAAATCACCAAGCCATTTGAATTGAGGTTGTTTGTTTTTAATGATATCATGCATCAAAAGGTTCATTATGTGAACCAAACACCCAGACCAAAATATGTTGGGGTATTTATCCTCAATAATTGCTCCTGCTGCCTTACAGTTAGCAACATTATCAGTGATGACTTGTATGACATTGTATGGCCCAGTCTTTTCAATTATTGCAAGTAATGGTTCTGCAATGTTAATGTTGGTCTTGAATTTGTCTGAATAATCATATGCTGACAAGAAGATTGCACCACTAACCAACACAGCCAAAACACTTATCAATGGCTTTCCTTTTACATTGGTCCATCCATCAGAGACAATGGACACCCCATGCTCATTCCACGAATTTGTCATTCTAGCCAAAGAATGGTTTATTTTATCTTTTTCATGATCAAGACCCACGGTTCTGGCCTTGTCATACCCAAGGCTCCTGTATCCTTTGGGGGCATCATTAATGGCAGAAACCATTTCATGCCAATAAGGTGAGCGAAGAACATTGAATGGCACCCCACATGCATATAGAAACCGGAAAATTTTTGAATCCACATCATTCCTACACCCTTCGTCAAGGAAATCGGATATGGTTCTACGCCTTAAGGAGATGTTTGGTCCAGGTGTGCCTCCATATCCACTGCCATGGGTGGAAATTGATGGATTTCTTTGTCCATGATGTGATGGACCTCATGGTGTATAAGAATCAATGAAACCCCTAGATCTTTTAGATCTCTGTAGGGTAGCCTCCTCTTCCTTTCTATATTTCTCTCTCTGTGTTGCTGGCACACTTACACAAATTTTGATTCCTAGATTTTTGTCTCCATCCCCTGGCATTTTCCCACAAAGGTGCTTTCTGGCACGGGTGTATGAACCTGTGTATTCTTTATTGCAATGGGGCAAAGAAATTTAGTGGTTCCACCACCTTTCCCTCCTTCCTGCCTCTGAACATATTTCCACAAAGGTGTTTGACTTTGCTCTTGTCTAGTTGGGGTATCTGTGGCCTCATGTTCTCCACTCTCCCCTTCCTCCTCAGCATACTCCTCCTCCTCTTCAGGATTTTCATCAAATCCACTATAACCCACTTCTTCATCCTCCTCTTCTCTAATGGGCCTCTTTCTTCTACTCTCCAACACCATTATTACAAAGAAAGGAACCATCATGAAGAAAATCCCTAGCCATATAGCCATGATGTTTCAAGTTTCAAGTTTCTAGCCTGCAAAAAAAATGAAGGAATGCCAAATGGGAATAGGAAATGCAACATAGGAAAAAAAATGCAATTTTTCACTTTTCAACACACTAGAATACAACATTGAGAAAAAAAAAATCAAGTTTTCATTTTTGAACAACTTAAAAACAATTCCTAGAAAATAAAAAACTAGATTAGAAGACCTACCTCTTTCTTGCAATCCTCCTCTTGCAAACTTGCTCTCGCCTTGGCACTTCCTCTCTCCAAACTCTCAAGCTCTCCTTCTCTCCAAATCGCTCTCCAACTCTCAAGCTCTTGCTCCTCTTGCTCTCACTCTCAAACTAAAACAATAAAAACTAAATAAGGAGGGTGGGCTTTTATTTACCCAATCCTCCCTCCCTCCCTCTCAAAAAAATCGATTTTTGACATCCGAATTTTTTTTACACGCCGAGGAGCGATTTTTTCAATGTTCCACCGAGTTTTTGGGATGGGGAAACGAGGGAGCGGGGATACGCACAAGGGGGACGTATATAAGCAACCACAAAATTTAGGGAAATTTCATAGAAATGGTGGGACGTCAGATTCATAAAAATTATAAAATTATTAAAAATTTAATATATAAAAATAAAAAAATCCCAAAAAATGTAAATAACTAAGTTAGTAAATTACTAAATAGTAAATCTTAATAATCATGAAATGCACATCTAAATATGATTAGCATTTCATATTAGACTATTATGAAAGATAATTATCATTTGACATTTCAGCAATCATCAATGTAAAATTGTAAATCTAAAAGTAAATTACTAAATTGAATCCATCATTTGACATTATGCAATGTTGGACATCTAAATTCATCATTTGGCAATGGGAATTAATATTATGCAAGGTACATCTAAATTAAATTAATCGTTTGACAATTAAAATTACACAATGCACATTGAAGATAAATTCATCATATGACAATGACATTATGTTGAAGTCTAAAATAGCCTTAGAATATTAAACTAAAAGTAAACATAGAAAGTAGTGAAATACTAGTAAATTTCTCAAAAAGTACTAAATAATAAATCACAACGCCAATCCGGCGTCTCCAAGTCACAAAATGAAAATTGCAACTCCAATCTGACAACTCCAAATCTCAAAATGAAAATCGCAGCTCCAAACATCTCACGCCCTGAGTTGAAGGTAAATCTGAATCACAGCAAATTGCAGATGGAAAATGTCGAGTAGCGTCAGTAGGAAAATGTCGAGCGACAAGGTAAAATGTTGAGTGACAATAGAAGGAAAATGTCGGGCGGTAAGGTAAAATCGTAGGGTTAATGAGAAATGAATGAGAAATGTGAATGATTATGTTTTAAAGTTTTAATTTATCCTTTAGTTGTTATTTTCATTTTTTTTTTATTAATATTTATAATATTTTATATTTGTAATTGTTATTAGCAAAAAAATTTGGGGGGACGCAAGGGGATGCTTTTCGTCAACAGGAAAAAGTCCCCCCAGAGTTTCCCTGAGTTTCCCCAAAAAAGAGACGTGGGGAAACGTGTGGGGAAACGTTTCCCCAGGAGTTTCCCCGTCCCGGGAACGTGGGGGAGCGGCAAAGCGCGTCCCCCACCTTGGGGGGCGCGTCCCCGTGGAACAATGGTTTTTTTGCCAGGGAGCGTTCAGGAGCGAACGCTCCCCGACCACTTCCTGCAATAAGAAAACGCTCCCGAAGCGTTTTTTTAATGGGGGAAGCGCTCAGGAAGCATTCGCTCCCGAGCGCTCCCTGAAACACTCCCGAAAAAGGCAGGGAGAGTTTTTTCAAGCGCGAAAGCGCACTCCCGAAAAAGCTCCCCTCAGGAAGCGTTTTCGGGAGTGCGCTCCCGAACTCTCCCAAAGAGCTCCCGAACAAAGTGCGTTTTGGGAGCGAGATCGGGGGGGGAGAAGCTTCCCCACAGCCTTGCTAGAAAGTAAATGTTCAAATGACAATATAATGACATCAATTACTCATGAGCTAAATGATCATCAACGCAAAAAATATATGATATAACTTGAAATAGAGTTGCACCAATAAAGGATATTCCGAGTAAAAGATCCAAATACTTGCAATCTAAAGCAAATGCTTCTTGAAAAAATGACGATATTTGCAAATATGTCTCAAATAAATTCAAGATAGCATATATGGGAGAGTCGCATTTGCAAGTAAAGCAAAGTTGTGATGTAGATGTGCTCTTCGTTTATTTTATTAGTTGTATTCTAAAGCAAAGTTTCAATTGAACTCCTATCCCCAGACCTCATCCTCGCCTAGAAATACGGATCTCACAATGAGGAGTCAATAGGGGTGGAGGATCCTTAAAGTCTATACAACCAACTTAAGTTGGAGGTTAATTTTAGAAATGCCAAATAGCAATAAAATGTGCCTAAGTGAGATGCATGTAAGTTACTTGCCCTTGAAATATTTATAGAAATGCTTCCATAAATGGGGAAATACCCAAAGAAAAATTGCACCAATGACTTCAAAGTAAAAACAAAATGGTAGCTTAATGTAAGCAAGTGATGCAAGTAAGTTACTTGTAGACAATGAAAATAGAATCCTCCAATATTCAAGATAACAATGTAGCATAGGAATGAAGCATGCATTCAAATATATATGAAACAAATTTCTCAAACTAATGGAAATGAATTATTAAATAAGATTAAAGTTTGCTAGACATTGAAATGTTTGCATGTGAAGAGTATATTGCTCAAGTAAAGTGCTTGTAGCTCAAAGCAATATATAAAATAGAGAATGCAAAGCCTTATGTTGAATTGTAGCAAACTTATCTAAACAAAAGAAAAATGTGATGAGTGAGGTTGTGTAAATTTTAAGCATGCAATTAAAATAGAAACCAAGAAACAGAAAAAGTTAATCCACCCACATGTTTCTCTCCCTCAATGGAGAGAAGGGATGCCATGGTTGAAACCCAAGCTCCCACAAGAAAAATAGATCTTTTATTAGCCTTTTTACAATAAGTAGAAGGCCCCTTAATGGAATTCCCAAAATATGGAAGGGAAAATTAAAAAATAGGAGTCTATAGATACCAAGATCTCCTTCCAAGAAGTGGCAACCACAATGGCCAATGAACAACACTTAAAATATGAAAATTACAAGTGCCCAAAGGCCCACGCCCAAGCTAATTTATTGTTGTCCAAGATTGCCCACAACCTCCTAGAAAGTCAACTTTGAAGGCTTGACAAGTCCTACAAGAAAATGGTTAGAGTTTGTATGATCCTTCTTCAATGATCTTGTCGCCAACACTCCAACTTATAGGCTGCAAACGAAGAGACAATTAGAGTAAAGAGAACATGTAAAACAAATAAATATAATACAAATAATGTACAAGAAACCAAATCAAGTGATGGGAGTGAACCCCGTTACTTGCTTTAGTTTTGAAAATGTTCCCAAGTAGCTAATATAAAATCAATGAACCATTATTTGAAAAGATTTCAAATATGAAATGTTTGCTTGTACACAAGCTATGTTCAAACGAATCCCTACAAGAACACTTCTTTGTAAGATAAACTATGAAAGATCCAAATAACAAATGCAAGTTCCTTTGAAGATGTTTCAAGAGTGGGTTGGTCTCCCAAAGACTCCCACTCACGCTTGATCCAAAAATAATTCTTCTACAATACTCCAATTCACACATTAGTCCATATAAATTTAGATAAGCAAACAATGAATTGAAACTTCTAGAAATTTATTTGAAAATAAACTAGAGTTTTCAATATCTACAGTCTACTTCCAAAATAAAATGCTAATACAAGATAGCTTTGCACTAGCAAGTCTACAAGAGTATATGGAAAATGAAATAAATCAAAGCATAAATAGAAGAGATTATACCAATAGCTCACAATGCACCATGCTCCAAAGGAAGAACACCCATGAATGGACCCTCAAAGTATTTTTATTGCAATGAAAAGTGTACAAAGTAGCAGTGTTTCGGCAAACACAATAGCCAGTAACAATGAATACATAGTGAGAGCCCATGGCTCTATTATATAGAAGTTTGGGAGCCAATCCCAAGGCAAATGCTGACAATCCCAAGACAAATGGATGACAATAAAAATGCCTCTACATGCAAGTTCGATTTTCCCAAGAGGCCATTTGCTTTCCTCTAGAGAGGCCCACGCAATCCTTGAGGAGGAGAACTCGTTGAGGTGGAGAGGACATGTGTATGTGATAGTGGAGTGGTAGGAGACCACTCTCCACTCATCTCTTGTGAAACTCCAAGTTAAAGCCCACCAATGGGTGAGTCACCCCTCAACTCGATTTGTCCTCCTAAAAAAATGTGATTTGCTCTTGTGAAACTCATGGTCCCCTCAAGGAAATTCGATTTCCCTTTTTGGTCACATGTTTCTCCTTGATTCTTGGTCCACGTCACTTTCTAACTTGGCTTCAATTCCTTGATGATTTTCCACCTCATTTCCACATCATTTAGCATGTGTGGATATTTATTTTCTCCAATTTATTTAATTGTTGGGCTAATTTATTGCCACATTTTCTGCAAAATTTAGGAAAAGTGGGTTTTGAGGGTTTAGAACTTATTTTTTACCCCTCAAAGTGTGTCATAGTAGAGAGTTGACGGTAAGAGGTGTAATTTTGAGCACACATACCCCATACAACTTCTCTAGACATCATTTATTACATATTACATTCAGATTTTATTCAAATTTCCAACCTGCAAGAAATTTAAAAAACTAAAAAAAAATATCCCTAGACCTAACCAAATTCCATGAAATTTTACAACTAATCTAGTATGGTAATATACGATGACTCTAGACACTAGGACTTACCTAAGGCCTCGCCTTGAATCCGTACTCCGGCTTTGAGATTATGCTTGGAGGGAAAAATTCAATTAATTATTAAGTCCCCGTAAGGATATAATAATTAACCAAGTGGAAAAAACCTCCTAAAGTAAACTTGCTTGATGACAAGGTCCCAGGTTACCTAGGCCTGTTACATGACTCAACTCATCATATTAGCATCACTTTACATCATCCCCGCAAGGTTTGTGGAATTTGAGTACAACATAATAAGATGAGAAGAAAAAGTAGAGTTGAAAAACTTTGATGATATGATGATCTCTGATGGTACATGAAGCCTCTGATACATCCTTGGGCATGGAGTCCTAAAAAATCTTCAGGTGCCACTCCAGTGGTCAACATGTCCCCCCCCCCGGTTTGAATCCGCCATCGATGCTTTGGCAGAATCGCGGATCCAAAAATTGGATCAATGGTTCCACCATTTTTTGGCGAATCTTGGAAAATTGGATCCGCGGGAACCTAATCTGCGATTTTGGCTTCCCGATCCACAAATCCAGAAAGGATTGTTTGCCGATCCGTGAAGGTTCGGGTGTGCATCCGTCGCGAATCGCGAGTGTATCCGAGAGAAGGTGGGACGGTTCACACGATACCGCAAGGCTTTTTTTTGTTTTTTCTTTGTAAATTTCGAACTATTATGTGAGGAACTATGATTTTCGAATACTCCCAAGGTGCCCCTTAATGCTCCCTAAATGCTTCCTAGATGCTCTCTAATGGTAATGTTAAATTACTAAGATAAAAGGATCATTTTCATCCTTTTACTTAAATTTTAAACATTACCGTGAAATGACTCAGGATGTTTGAGAGTGGTTCCAACCTCATTGGATTTCATAAGGGGAAAATAGAATTTCATATCCCATTCAAAATTCAACAGACTTAACAGCTTTCAGGATCAATGGGATTGTGGCATTTCATTGGATTATATCATGTATGAGGGCATGTAATTGGCATTTAAACAAGAGCATCGAGCGCTATATGTACCCCACTGTTGGTATTGTTGATTGTTGAACTCCCTTATCATGGTCTTAGCAAAAATGTACCCTTCACTCAAGTCAAAATCATTGATCAGGCATGTTAAGCTTTCTCTACCATATTATATGGCTTGGATTAGGCCATTTGATCAAAATTGGGAAATGTTGATTAAAATCCCTAGAGAATCGAAGTAGAGGCAAAGGCTAGACAAGAGAAGAGGAATCTAGATTCTAGATGGTTGATGCATCTAGATTGTTGTTGCTAGAATAATTAATCATTGATGTACAATGGATGCCATATCTATCTTGATTTATATAAAAATATGCATGTTTTCATGTCTTCTACAACTAATTTGGTATTTTGGATGTTTTTTAATATAAATGCAAATATATATATATATATATATATAGTAGACACTTTGCCTCCTAGATTTTTGGGAAACGGATCTGCTTCCAAAAAACATCCCCGCTTCGTGCAACATTGCTTAAAACATTTAACGATCTCACCTAAAGCTAATCACTCATCTTCCACTTGCATTCTAGGAGTAGTAGTACATTTAATAAATCACCTCCAAGCATAAGCTTGGTTGAAAAACGATAGGACCACCTTTCTCATCCAACTTGTGAAACTAGACCTTCACTTGTGATTAACACAGTGATCTTGCAGTCGTCAGAGCCATACTCTCTGCAACGCCAGAGGCATGGGTGGTTAGAACTCCAAGGGAGGTATCGTTAATATAGCATTTGCTATCTTCTCTTGGGTTTCTCTCCACAACCTACACTTGAGACTAGCTTCAAAATAGATGAGAGAAAGGATTCATTTAGATAGGTATTCAATCTAAAATTAACCAAGAATTTGCATTTCACTTAGTTTTTGGTGTCGCATAGCATATAGGATAGTGTCCATCCTAAGAAGCGTGTTCATCCGGTAACTTGGTAACTAATTTTATTGTGCAAGTAAATTGACTCCATAAGGCATTGGTCTCTCAAACAATCTAATCTAATCATGCTAATAATTAAACTTGCTAATCATTATTAACCAACTTGCTAGGCCATTCAGTTGTGTCTCTCGAGCTTGTCGGTTCCAGACAAGTCTTTCATTTTCACATTCATAGGGACTACCCCCCATAGCTTGTTATAAGGAGACAGCAAAAACGGAGAGAGTGGGGATTAGAGTGACAGTCCCCACCCTGAGTTGTTGTTGCATTCACCTGTACAATTTGGGCGACAACAAGTCATATCAAATTGCTTCTAAACTGCACTTATTTTATTGTTTTTGATTCATGGAAATTGTTACAACACATTTTGCATGAGGCCTACAGTAGTGAATGTTTTTCACTACTATTGTGATTTTCATCATAAAGATAGGTTTACGGGTTGATATTTGGATGGTCGAGGTGTTACAATTGCATTTGATGAGACTATTGATGATGTAGTTATGGATGGCTTGATAATGTTGAATTTTTAGTGATTGGTCTCCTTTCATGCTCATGTACTTGGTAGTGGAACCCCTTTGATCATTTGATGGTTTTTTATGACACATGTCAATGAGTGACTCACTTGGTGGAACACCCCAACACTTTTGGGATAAGCTCACATTGCATTGACATGTTAATTTGATTGGCTTCATGATAGTGGATTTCACATTGATTTGGGTTGAATTGATATGGTCTAAGAATAATTGAAGTCTTCGTATAAGAACACCCTAGCTCTCATGCATGTTCTTCATGTATAGATGGGTGGCTTACGATGTGGAGCATGGTTTTATGCTAACGCACAAGGTTCACAAACTTGTTCACAAATTGGACCCTAAAGATGGTTTTAAACACAAAATTTTATGAAGTTTAGCATGAGGTTCAATTTAGCATTCACCATGAGGTAAATTCAAAGAATTTGTTAAAAGTTAAAAAATGGAAACCAGCTACACATTTCTCCATTTTTAAGCTTTGACTTTGCTTTTCGCATGGCTAACCATTGTTGCTGTTGAACCCTTGCAAGTCATTGCTATGTTAGAGCCTTAAGGAATAATGAGTCAATGCGTATAAAACTCGTCCACTCTGACCTCTACCACTATGTTTGAACATTAAACCTAAACGCGCATTGCTTATGTTTCCACTGCCATGTTTCCTAAACAGTTGTCACTTGGGCATCCACCACTGCATTTAAAGATTGAGCATAAAGCCTCGTCGCTCATCCTTTGCCTAATAGGTGACCAATCACTAACAATTTAGTCCTAGCCCAATATAGCAATTTGTGAGTTCATCGCACAGGCTATAGCCACATGCCTAAGCCAAGCCTTAGTTGTGTCATAACCATTGACAAGCTATAGGATTCCATGGGACCACTACTCAATGTATACGTGAACACCAAGTTCGAAGTTCAAAAAGCATACCTACAAGCCTACAACCATAGTGAAGCTACATGAACTTGGAAAGTGGATCAAGCGGCGAGCCTAAGGTAATTTCCTTGTTATGTTTGAAGATTTCAATTGAAATTCAAATTCCCCATCACCCAGTAATTTTACCCCCTATAAGACTATACTTGAAACAATTTTGTTGAATTATTTGTTTTGTTTGTATTATTTTTTTATCAAAACTCCTCTAGCCAAATATATTAATATTTAGACCCAAAAAAATTAAAATATATGGTTATGTCTGTGTATGAGATTAGCATGAATTCAACATTGAAAATATTTGCATCAGCATGTGCAAATGACAAAGCGTTAGGAAAATAAAAACCACATTTGCTGAACCAAAAAATAGTCATATATCGAAAGAGCATGAATAATTATTATCGAAGCAGCAAACAATCATTATTTGGTTTATTGATGGAGAAAAAATTTCCATGGCACCTCCAAAATCAATAACGGAGAGATGGAAACACGTGGAGAAATTGGATGGATCTACCATGAGACATTTGAAATGCATATTATTAATGTTGAGTTTGTAAAAGAAAACAAAAGGCATTGCATTAAAACAAAATTGCAATGAATTACAACCCCTTTTCCAACTTTTTTTCAAGCATGGCTATGAGTGGAAGCTCATCTAATCCAAAACAATCAAGTGGGACAACATTAAACTCTCATTGGAAACCTGTACACAGCGAGAACTTAATGACGTTACAGCTGACATGTTTTCTTAATCTGCAATCCCATTTAAGGTAGCCAGAAGCCCTTAATTTATCAATGCATATAAGACATGTTATGACCCACCGACAATTAGAAATGAACTCTAAATATTAGCATCCATATGAGGCATCCATATGATAGCTACATACGCATGAGCCGAATGTATTGCACTAGTATACATACTGGCTAATATTGAAAAATGTCTAATTTTAGGTCAATGAATCGATTATTGAAGTAAATTCCTAACTCACCAGAATATAATAAATATATCGAGTGGGGTCCTTGATATGTGTACCACCCTTATATACCTATATATATGATTAATCCTTTAATCATATATATATATAATGAAATATAAATTAGATTTGTTTAATTTATAATTTAATTTAATTAAAGTAAATAAAACAATTTATTTAAATGTTAAAATAAATTGATTTGTTTAAATCTATAAATAAAGCAATTTAATTAAATTGAAAATTAAATAAGATATTATATTATTAAAATTAAATAAGATAATATATTATTAACCCCTAAATTAATTCAACGTTTCATTTAAAATATCAATATGATCGCCTCTAACCAAAAGGAAAAGAAGGGTCGAGAAGGTAGGAGAGTGACAGCAAAAGGAATCAAGAGACGGTGGAAGGAATGAGACTGATAGCAAAGAGGTTGGGAGACAGTGGGTTTGAGCATATAAGGGAGTCGAGGAGGCCATAACAAGGGGAGTTATTTTTGGAGTATTACGAAGACTATAGAGAAATTCCCAACAGAGCCACGGATAGAGAGATTGAGATTGTTTGTTCTTGGAGTTTTGGGCACGAGGTCCAGAAGACTTGTCTTCTAAATCTTGGGATTGTATAGGTAGACCCCAAATAGGATGGGAGGAAAAGAGCGATTTGGTAACTACAGTAACGGGAAAAACAACAGTCCAAAACACCTTCAACTAATTTCCAGGAATTCTCCTGTATTTTATTTTCAAATTTTACTGTCTGGGTTGGAAAATTTAAGTTACAATTCTAGATTTTGGTTAAATTGTTAAAACGGGTTTCACAAGACACTTGAAGATTTTAGAAAAGGGTATGACCCCCCAGTTTTGAAACTAGAATGACCACTCTTCTCAAAAGATCAAAAGAAATGGTGACAACCAAATTGATGAAGATCAAAAAGTCCTAGAAAGAGATAGGGTGCATAATTTTAGTAGATGGTTGGTCAAATATAAGTCATAGGCCGCCAATTAATATGTTAGTTTATTTAGCTTAAGGGTTATTATTTTTTATGTTAGTCAATGAATCAAGACACAGGAAGTCTTTTGAATGCATTTTCAAGATTTCAGAGGAAGCCATTCTTGAAATTTTGGAAGAAAATATGGTCGAAGTCACAACTGATGGTGCTTCAAATTTTATGGGAGTTGGAAAGATGGTAACGGAAAAATACAAAAAAATCTACTAGACCCCTTGTGTTTCTCATTGACTTGAATTTTTGTTGCATGATTTAGCAAAGATTCCATAGAGTAGTGATGCAATTCAAAAGGAAAAACAAATTTCTCACTTCACGGTTAGCCATTGGTGATTTTTCATTTTTCTTAAATAATATTTACTTTCCAATTATTCTTAAACCAACTCATCTTCTACCATATTTATTATTAAGTAATTATACAAGAAAATCTTCAACAGTAAAACAATAATGACAGAAGAGACAGACAAACACAAGGGATGCGTTGACCGCTAGAGTGGCACTTGATGATAATGTGAAGACTCAATGCCCAAGGATGAACCAAAAGACACTTGTACCATCAGATATCATCAGTTCAACAGATTTTTTAAACTCTACTTCTACTTCTCATCACCTTTCTCTTGTACCCAAATTCCACGCCCTACGGGAAATTGTAATAAGTGATGCTAGTAATGATGAGTCTGAGTCAATATTGAGTCTGTAACAGGCCTAGGTAGCTTGGGACCTTGCCAACAAGTGAGTATTACTCTGAGAGGTTTTTTTCACTTGGTTAATTATCATCTCCCCAGCAACACTAAATAATTAATTGAGTTTTTTCCTCCAATTTTACCTTAAAGCCGGAGTAAGGCTTGAAGGTGATGCCTTTGGTGAGTCTTAGTTTCTACAGTCAATGTATATTACCATACTAGATCACACAAAAAAATTCGTGGAATTTGGTTAGGTCTAGGTAGTGATTTTTTATTTTTTAGATTTCCTACAGGTCAAAAATTGTAATTGGATTGTAATAAGTGTTGTTTAGAGAAGTTGTATGGGGTATGAGTAATTAAAATTACATCTCACCCTCAACTTGCTACTATGACACACTTTGAGGGGTTAATAATGTGTTTTGGACCCTCAAAACACATATTTCCTAAGTTTTGTGGAAATGAATGATATTTTAACGTCCACGAGACTAAAAATAGTCTATGGGACCACCAGCTTCCTTGTTTTTTCCTTCTGTAATTCAATCCTTTTCTTATTCTTATTCAAATTGTGGCATTTAATTAGGCTAAAATTAAATAAAATAGAGAGAAATAAATTATTCCATGTGACAGAATGACGTGGAAATGACTTGGAAACTATCCTAAGTCAAAGAGTTGAGCCAATGGATATGTGGAAGATGACTGAGCACAATGCATCGTTAATTCACCATTATTTTATTAAAATCGAATTTCCCAGAGATAAAGCAAAAACTACACACAAGGAAAATTGAATTTATTAAAGGAAATTGGGCATAAAAGGAATATTCTACAGGATCAGTTGACTGAAGACCAAGTGGAGACCTCTTCTCACGAGCTATCTGGAGTGCAACAGCACTCAACACTTCTCTCAGAGGATTTACGCTATTCCTTGAGCTTAGACTGCGCAGTCAAGACCAAGTGGAGACCTCTTCTCACGAGCTATCTGGAGTGCAACAGCACTCAACACTTCTCTCAGAGGATTTACGCTATTCCTTGAGCTTAGACTGCGCAGTCACTCAGAGGAAACATGCAGTTCTCAAGGGCCTACGCAGAAATTCATCGGAACCATCTACAGGTAAGGTTTCAGTTGGCTCGAGTTTGCAGTGGTGGACTTGATGTAGCACGGGACTTCGTCTGGCTTATGGATAAGTTCACTGGATCATATGGGGAATTCGATTTCCCTTGGTGTGCACAAAAGGAATTCGATTTTTCTCTGGGTGTCTCGGTCTTCTCCATATCGAACTTGGCTTATCTTTCCTTGGGGTTTGATCCAAGTTCAATTCTCACATGCATGACAATAATTTAGAGTCAGAATGACTTGCCAATATAAATATCTCGTAGCATTGCTCTTAGATCCAATCAATCCTGTGATTAGGACATTCAGGTCACAGAGGACGAATAATTTCACTGTAGAAGATTGGACTGGCTAGGGAAACTGTAGATAACTGATGCTACTCTAAAATTACTTCTATCCTAAGTTGTAGGAAATGTTGGGTAGAGGGTCGTTTCCCCATGGAAACAAAACGGAAACTAGTTTTTGCGTACCGTACAGCGAGGAAACGTTTTTTTTTTTTCTTCGCTCCCTGCCAATTCAGGAGTGATAGAGGGAGCTATTGAAGATTGAAACAAAACTTTTTGAGTAGGGCAGCCTAATGTTCAAGCCTGTGGCCCTAGTGTTGATATGCAATTCCATGGTAATGTTAAATTCTTAAAGTAAAAGTGGCATTCTCCTTTATCTTTCATTTTCATCCTTTTACTTAAATTTTTAACATTACCATGAAATGACTCAAGATGTTTGAGAGTGGTTTCGCCCTCATTGGATTTCGTATGGAGAAAGTAGAATGTCAGATCTCACTCAAATCCAACAGACTTATCATGTTTTCAGGATTTCAGGATTGGGGAGATTGCAATGTTTCCATTGCATTTTGTCATGTACTAGGGTATGAAACTTTTATTTAATCAAGAGAACCAAGCCCTCTATGCAGGGGAGACTCCCAATAATCAAGAGCACCTAGGGTACTAGGGTATAGAACTTGTATTTAATCCAAAGCACTAAGGTCGTTCGACTATGCAGGAGACTCCCAATCAAGCACGAGACAAGAAATTAGAAATTTCTCATGGTTGATTTTGGATATTGCTATTTTCATTATGTGATCATTCATGAGTAAATATCATGTAAATTTAGTGACTTACAGTTTATCATTGACATTGGACAATTTAATCATAATGTAATAAATTAAAAGGTATCATGTATGCTTTATGATTGCACATATTTCCCCGTTTCCAAAATTTGGGGAGGTCGCGTTTTGTACTTGTACCCGTTTCGAAAACTCATTTCCGTTTCCCCGTTTTGTGCAACTTAGCTTCTATCTAGTGCGGCCTTCCTCATCCTCCATGAAACAGCCTCTCGCAGGGACTAGTAGTTGATGTATGATCATATAAGGGCCATTGATTGCTTTATCTTTGAACATCAGGGTTAGGGCTTCAGAGTCATGCTGCGTCAACCGCTCTCCAATGCATGAAGACCCTCAAACATTGTGTCCTACTTTTCAAACAAGGGCCCTAAACTAAGCTGATGTTTAGGCCTCCTTTAAGGTCTCCAAACCACCTATAACGGCCACCAGATCACGAATATACATGACAGCGATTGCTACAGCACCTCGGCCTTCTGAGAAGATGATACTAGGCCTGTGGCCTAGCTATGGGAGGATCTCCTAGCTGTGGTTTGGATGAAGAGAGAAAACCCACGCCAAAACTAACCATACCCATACAAATATGTCCTCGGACATAGCACAAATTTGCTTCTTAAACTCGAACCTGTTGAGACAAAGCCCTAATCAAAACAGTCCATAAATTTGTCCTCCTAGGCTTCGCTGCCTCAGAGTGCTCAAGAGATTTCGATGTGACAAATGGGATTTGGAGAGTTCCCTTATATACAATTTAGACATGATGATTTGACTTTAAGAAAGTGAAGTCGATCTTAACATTTGGAGGCAAATTCAAAATTCAAATTTTAAATTTTCCCCGCCTAAACAAAATCATGACTTATAGAATTTCTTTTTAAATAAACAAATATTTTCCTTGTCCAAATTTTACGATCTTTAGATCAATTTTAATCCTCTCGGCGAGAGAAATTCAATGTTGCAATAATCTTTTCCATAGGAGCTGACGAAAGTGGAATTTGGCTCTAGTTGCCAATTTTAACACAGATTCAGTGGTGATGGTTGGCTGGAGCAGGACAAGTCTGCATACACTGAGTCGATTGCAAGTATCAGATACTCATCTATTGGCTGCCTTCAAGGGGTGGTTATTTGGCACATGTGGCTTCCAGCAGTCATCGATACTATGTAGTGGCAGGCACAAGGCAGTTTAGCATGCATCAAATTAGTTCATGATATATGGGGCCTATATATTGGTTGCATGCAGGGACTAGGGACGAGACACGAATGGATTCCAGCAATTGTTAGAGTTATGTTGCAGCAGGTCTGGCTAGGGGATCCACGGATTCAGTTGGTTGACAGGCCACTCCATCTCGTGAGGAGTAGGACCATAGCAGAGGATGATATAGCTCACTTTGGGGTTGACACATGGGGGATCACTAAGGCCTTCGTCGAGATTAGCGATGGGTGTTTGGGGTTGACACATGGGGGACTGGCCAAGGCTCTCTGCCGAGATTAGCGATGGGTTTGGGGTTGACACATGGGGGATCACTAAGGCCTTCGTCGAGATTAGCGATGGGTGGGTAGATATTGACATCATAGAGACACCTGGGCAGAATGAGCTTAGCCTTTGTCGATATTTCGCCTCCAAGTTTTAGGGGGGAGGAGGTTGTAGTGTGCACACTATGGGAAACCTATTCGAGTCAGAGTGGTGCAGTGACAACATGGTGGTGCTTTTCTGAGACGAGCATGGGACTTGGGCATCGCAGTACAAGACATCTCTATGACCTTTAGGGATGATCTAGCTGCTATAGGGGGAGATCACTCAGATTTTCTATTGGGCTTCAGTGACTCGTTGATGGTTGGGGGACTCCATCAACATGGCAAGTTGGTCAATGGGAGGATATCAAGAGGAGCTCATGCAGGAGAGAATTTGTCCCCACAGGGATTGGGTTGTATCTTCAGGAGTTTACTCTTGGTGTGCATGAGGTGGACTACTTGGTAGGGCAGCTTCATGTAGAGTTGGACAGAGTCCTACATTATCATGATGCTCTACTTATTGATAGTATGCAAAGGGCTTCTAGAGCTTATACTTGGTTGGACGGTGAGTGGAGCAAGGGGTGATTCACATTGATCATGATGCCTTGGGATCTTGGTATTGAGAGATCCCTTCATGATCAGACAATGCGGAGATCAAGGTTAGATCAGTGGCACATTTGGGACCTTGGTATTACTAGTGGTGATAGTGGTGATTAGCAGTCAGAGGGGGCACGTGTTCCAGGATTGCTTGAGGACAAGCAATTTTTTGCACGGAGGACTGTAATATCCCCAATTTTGTGAGCATGGGAATTTTGCCCAATTTTAGTGATATTAAGTGAAGGGGAAAATATTATTTTGGAGAAAGGTGGCAAGTATTATTTTATTGGAGATTGGCAACAAATTATTACTTTATTAAAATGGAGGCAAAAGTCACTTAGTGAAAAATGCCCCCCACCAATAAAATAATAATTAAAAAAGGAGTCTAGAAGCATGTGGAGAAACTACAAAAGGAAGATGGACTCATTTTCTACTCATCTTTTGACTATTACATTTCACCTTTCATCTTCTCTTGGGGTTGTTTAGCACAAGAAGAAAAGTGTTGTTTAGCACCAAGAATTCCAAGCAAGATTCCACCCTCATTTCAGAGAACTTCGAGTGTCTCCCTAGTTAGGTAATTTGGGAGTCCAACTTAGGGCTTTCCTTGAGCTTCTGTAAGGACCATAAGTTTCACAATTAACAATCATTAACAGAATTTATACTACACAATCCAGAGTGGGATTTTTGAAGCAGAATATATATCAATTGACTATTTAATATTTCCCTGGAACTGTGTTTGAAGATGTTCCTGATCCGCCATGGCTCCACCTCCCGTTACCAAACTGTCGTTTTCCTCCCAGCCTATCTGAGGTCAACCTCTCTGGTCCCCAGATCTAGAAGACGGGTCTTCTGGCCCCCGTGCCCAAAACTCCAATAACAATCGAGATCACTCCATGACTCTATTAGAACTCACTGCCCATGTCTCCCGCAGTTAGAACTCCTCTGACAACATCCGAGTCAGTTTTCCCACCTCACTACCCATGCCCATCAAGTTCCCCCCCCCCACCCACTTCTCCTTTTATAAAGAAATCCCCTAAGATATTTATTAAAATATCCTCCTTTTAATAAATATCTTGGATTTCTAAAATATCTTAGATTTACTAAAATATTATATTTTAATAAATATCTTGGATTTCAAAAATATCTTAGATTTATTAAAATATTATTATTTAATAAATATCTTGGATTTATTAAATATCTTGAATTTATTAAAATATCATCATTTATTTGCATAAGTCAATGTTTTTACTTTCCTTTGAACAAAATATTAGTTTATATTATGATAGCGGTAGGTATAACTTTTACTTTACAATACATTCATTATATTCTAGTGAGTTAGGTATTTACTCAATACTTTCAATAATTCACTCATTACTCTATACTGAGATTTTTTTATTATTTGATTAGTGCATGTACTAGTGCAGTACACGTGATACATGCATATGTAGTTATCATATGCAGGTCTCATATGCATGCTAATATTTCTATGTTCCATATAATTCGAGCTGGGTCATTACATACACCCCTCCTCATGAAAACTTTGTCCCGAAGTTAAGTTTTATGTCGTATATTATTAATTATTTAAGTGATTAGTATAATCATATAAGGGTGGTGTAACATAATTGAATTTTCGTTTAATGTGTGAGAACACTTTAACATTTATGTTTTAATCATTTATCGGTTTACAAATTTTAGTAGTCACATCTTACCCCAACAGTGTTCCCAAGCTATTCTAGAATCATCCTATCCTCCCTAATCTCTTTCACTCCCATCCTATCCGTCCTCTACAGGAATATGCCATGGCATCAGTTTTACTGATCCAACCATTCATAGACCTTAAGGGTGTCAGCGTCGATTACGTCGACCTGATTGACCAGTAGGCATCCGATAGTCATCATCACACGTCTAAGGGAGCGTGACTCGCACAGCCCTCCCATGACTCGATGTTTTGGAGGATAAACGATGGGCAACACCTCCACCCCTCCTAGTAGGACCAGGGTTAACACCCTATCATGGAATCTCAGTGCATCTCAATTGCTCTTGGAGTTTTGTCATCACATGGTCAGTGTGGTAACGATATCATCTGCGATGTAAAACACTTGTCCACAAATTATAACATATGTATCAATATGTTCAAAGCATTGTGACCCACATAATAATTTCTACACATTCCAATTATGTTGCTATCTACGATATTGATCCTTGAGTTCATATAACATACTTGGTTATGTTTATCCAATAGGTCTATAAATTCATTTTCACCTTGAATAGTCAAGTGCAATCACTCTTTTATTTCTATCTCATCATTTATATTGATATGTAAAATTATAGATACCATATCCATAACATAATTCATAATTTATATTTGTAATATCCCAAATTGGGAATGCAACAATGCATAAGCACAATACTGGAGTAGCAATGAGAAATTATCCCATAAAATGTGTTGAGAAACACATGGCCATCAAATGAATGTAACAACAGCAAAAAGGAGCTCCTTTACATCATTCCCAGTGGGGAAAATGCAGCATTTAGACCATATAAACATTATTTTCAAAAAATTGCGTTATAATAGGGGAAAATAACATTGGAATCCCTTAGCTTATGCAATTTGGGACTCACACCCAGAAAATATTTAGAAACAAATCTCTTTTGCTTATTTAAACAGATCTCCCGGTCCCGATATGGCTTAAAAACACTGAAATCCCATGACTTGACTAAACAGAAAGTTACTGAAGCATGCACAACGTCATTTTAAGAGGGTTTTTGATACAATATGCTGCAAATAGCAGATCAGGAGTTTTATTGCTCAAAACATGAAGAAAAATGGAGATCTAGCTCCTTTTACACATCAGAAAGATAACCCGGCAAGGGTTTCATGAAAGCACAAGTACAAGATGCATAGATCTGCAGACCTGGATCTGAAATAACGTAGTCTGCTGAAGCATTGTGTATAAATAGCTGGAGAATACAAAAATGAAGAAGGATCCTTCTTACAAGCCTTTCTGGGAGAAGGGTTGGCCCTTTCCCTAAGAAAGCAAGACAAGATTGAGGGGATTGACCCTCACACTACAACTCTGCAAGAAATGACGCAATTCCTGCAAGGGACTGCGCTGTAGATGATGGAAGAACTTTGGCCAAGTGCCAAGATCTGCAATTCTGCTCCAAGACCTTCCTTACTGATCTCCCAAAGGAATGGAGGCTCCCTCCTTTGAAAAATGAGTGCAGGAAGTGGTGTTGTGAACCCTCACTGCAACACCCTACAACACAACGTTATACTGCTGCAGAAATAACACTGTAGCTAAAGGAAGATGCTTGGCCTCAAGCCTGGATGTGAGGCAAATCAGTACAAGCTCCTTCAAGTGGCCTCTCAAGAAAGGAGAAGGATTCCTAAACAGGAAATCCTTGTGCTAAGTAGCACAGCAACTCTGCTAAACAGCAAGAGAATGCAGAAAAGTCTAAGCAAACAAATCAAATATCACTCATAAGATGTCTTGTTGTGGCTGCCTTGCCCTCCTTTTTATACATGTGTGAGCCTTCTGGCCTTGGGCCCCACCCATTAGGGTTTCCTTCACCAAGGAATCTTCCTCCCACTATCTTTGCGCTGTCTCACAAGATGATCTCCACCTCCTATCCCAGCGTTGTTGACTTGGTCAAACTTGACCTTGTCCATATGCAAAAAGTCCCTGTTCGCACATGAAGGTGTGAAACCCAGCTTTTATGTTGATCTCCTTTCACATTGTGAGGGATTTTATTCAGATTTTTATTATGCATGGGCCTCCTTACCCATTTATTCATCTCCTAAGTGTAATCAGCAAAATTTAATATTCCAATTTGCTGCATGCAAATTTTGGAATATTACAGTCCTCCCCTCCCAAATGTTGCTTGTCCTCAAGCAACTGCAAGGATAGAACTGAAGAGTGTCCTCTCCTCCCTCTGTAGCATCCACATATGATGAACTCCTCCAAGGAATGAGATGTTGTCTCATCATGAATCTCCATATTGCCCCTCCCAAGCATGCAAGCTAGCCAAATGGTTATCATCATGAATAAGTAAAGTACTCAAGAAGGCAATAAGGTGTTGTCCAGAGGTCCCCTTGAGGTATGGGATCTGAAATGTATTGGGAAACATCATTCCCATGTGGATCCTCCATCCCCAAGCAATCATCCATACAAAATGAGTCACCTCCCAACATGGCACCTCCTGAAAATGTTCCTCCACCTTGAGCTCCTGCAAAGTAGGTGGGTTGAAAATGAAATCATGATCAGCATCAAAATGAGGAAAATACTGAAGGTTTCATGTGGTGCAGGAAAGTACCAATAGTTTTCCAGGTAGTTACAACGCAGTTTTCCAAACTGCTGCTTCAGAAAATTACATGGCAAGTTGTTTCTTGATACATGGTTAATTATGTATGTCATCATGTCTACCAATGAATAATGAATGGTTGGGTACATTAGCTGAACATACATGAAAGGATAAAACACTTGCCCAAGGCCATATAAAAGATGGTTGTCTCCATCATACAATTTGGCCCAATGTTGACCATGGAGCTCAACGAAAAGCTTGCCCTCTTGTGGAGCAATGCACTGAATATGAATGGTAAGAGTATCCAAATACTGTGTTAGACAATCCATGGATGCAAAAATAATATTCTTACCATTTGTTGAGAGTAAGATGATGCATATGTATGTGAATAATTCCTCCATAGTGGTATGACACACTCCCATGAAGAGGAATGAACCATGTGCTGCATGAAGATCACCCTTCTTATGCTTGGAAATCCAAGTTAAGAAGATCATATCTTTGTAATAGATGTTTCCATCCATTACTTAATCATTCTCACCTCCTCCTTGTCCACAAAGTGCATCAAGTGTGAAGTGATCCTGGAGACACTCCATCAATAACCCCAAGCTCCCAAGTGACAGCGTTGTTGGCCTATGCAAATAGGCTCCTGCCAACTCATAGCTCTATTCTTTGACATGCATATTGTCAAAGATATCTCCCATAATGCTGCTATACATAAGAATTTCCTCCCAAAGTGGAAGTACCTCTTCATCATCCAAGGCTAAGGAGTAGCCCCTTCGCACCATGATAGTGCCATCTCCTACTCCTGCAACATCATGCAAAGTGTGAGAGCGAATCTGCCCTTGCTCTCCCAAGAACAACCAAAGCAACAAAAGTTTTTGCTGCCTCCCCATACCTCCATCATACAAATCATGTGGTGAAAACATGGTGATTGATATGAAGAATGTCATATCAACACAATGTGTCCATACTCCTTGCTGCCCAATTATGCAAGCATCTTGCCACACATTCTTCCCCCACATACCCTTAGAAAGAGGATGATGGCCAAACTCTGTCAAGAGTAGCCAATGCAACCAAGCCTCCTACTGCCTAGTATCATAGATTTGCAAGTAGCTTTCCAGCTTCTTGCTCATCATCCACACCCATCCATCCACATGTAGGTGCCTCCCATCATGTTCTTCCTTAGCACTCTCCCAAGGAAGACTACCATCCTCCCAAATCAGATCTCTCTCCTTGCATTTCATGGGATGTTGAAATGCAACTCCTTAGAGATCTTCTAGAGAAGACCTCTCATCAATGTCCTTCTTGAATCCTTAAGGATCCAAATGTGACGAGGAAAAACCCTCCTCAAGCTGTTGAAGAACTTTGCATTCCATAATGTGTTGAAGTGCACCTCCAATGAGATATCTCCATGAGACTTTCTCTTCATCAATGGCCTCCCAAAACCAAAAAGGTTTTGGATCTGCTACAGGTAGAAGTTTCTGTTTGAGCTGGAGAATGCTCATTGAGAATGGGTCATCTAGAAAGGAGAAAATGCTTCTCACTTCAAGATGTCTACCATCTATCTCTTCTTCCTCCATTGCTTCATGAATGAAGCTGCCATCTGAATGCTCCCTGTTGACCACTTTGTCAACGACCCCATAGCAGTACACCCCCATTTTTTCAAATGGGGCTTATCATGTTCGAGGTTCACGCCATCCAAATTTCATCGACAGTCGACATTTTGTTATAAATGATGTAAACCCATTCTGCGTGTTATGATGTAAATGATCTAAGTAAGACCGTCAATGTATGTAACAACCTAGGTAAGCCTAGTATGTTGTTGACGATTTCTATCCTAAGAAGATTTTTGTCTCACTGATTTACTTGTGTTTTTCGACACAAGTTACCGGTAGAATTTTTCCCTCCAGCCTCACCCCAAAGCTAGGGTGGATTTTGTCATCAGCATGCTAAGTGAGTCCTACTGTTTTCTATTGAGTCCTTGTAAAAGTAGTTTGGAAATAATCCTAGCTATTTGGCTAGATTATTTTATTACCAGCTACTTGGTCTACTAGACCATGTTTTGAGTCGCAGAACTGGGTATTTAATTGAGGGTCTATACGAATGGGTATTCTCCCTTCAAGTGTCTAAATGTATTTATCTTATGTAAAGAGGGTTGGAAAAAATAATTAAAATCCCCTCTCAGTCAATTAATTAAAACTTCTGGTCAAATTAATAAAAAAAATCAAAAGCTAGAAATTTAATTAATTTTAGGTCCTAGGAAAGGATAAAATTCTTCAAAGGCAAAATTCGTTGGTCCTTAAAAAATGGATTTTTAAAGGCCCCAGGTCAAGGGAATATTGAGAATTTTAAGAATTTTTGGAACCTTGGGCCTAAGTGGTTAAGTCAAAGTCAAAATTCTGGGGTAATTAACTCAAAAATAGTATTTTTGAGTTAATTAAAATGAATTTAAATGATAAATTCGTTTTTTCCCCAAATTTATAATTTCGACGGTCCAGATTAAAAGATGATCAAATCTTATCGACGGTCGAGATTATTTTGACGTGGATTAACCGAACTAGCTGTTGGAGATTTTGTCCTATAAATTAAAGGTCTTTTTCAGTATTGAGTGATCCGATATTAGGATCATGCACTTGTCTTGGAAGCTCTTGTGAATTTTCTTTGATGAATAAAGCATAAAGACTTTGGGGTTACAAATTTTGGTGTTTCTTTTCCAGATCTATGTGGTGATATTGTCTCTAAACTCTGCTACTTTATTTGGTATTTTATGGTTGATGACCTTCATGGATTAATCTGCATACAGGTATCTTGTGCAGTTTTCTAGATTCATAAAATGACATTTTGATTTTTTCTGAAGAATCTCATGTTATTTTTTTAAATCTCTATCGATCTAAATTTCAGATCTAAGTGTGCAGGGAAATCTTTTTTTTTTAAGATTTGAGCATCTGGGAAAGTCTTCAGTTGGACCAGCCGACTCTCAGATTCATAAATTTGAAAAAGCCCATTGCTTCTAATTTCCTGAATCTATCTTACGAATTTGTGTTTTTACAGGGTCTTTTAAGGCTTGTGCCTCTCTTTAAAATTTCAAATCTCTAAAAATTGTGCTGTAATGGGTTCAAATTTGGCCATGAGGGCCTCAGATCTGTAAATTAGCTTGTAAATTTGTATTTTTATTAGGGCTGTAAGGGTTTAATAAAAATTTTTGGTGTATATATCTTCAGGATCTGACTGGTTTCTTGCAGGTTGTAGGTTTCACTCAGAAATTCTTTTTTTAAAAAGATCTGAGCCAGATTTAGCCTCAAATTGCCTCTGTGGTTAAATCTAGACGTTATTGGATTCAAAGAGCACTGAAAATCTGAGTTTGGAGGGAGATTTTTTTTAATTTGAAGGAAAAAATTTTAATTTGACTGGGTTTGATTACTGCATCAATCGATCTCCTTGATGTTGACCCTTTCCTGCATTCGAATTCACCTACGCATCTTTCTGGCCATCAATTCCTCACTTTTTGCCTTCACTTTACTTGGTCGTCCTCATCCATTTAAGCCGTCAGCTCTGTCGTTCTCATCGAGCTTACCTGCAGTCTTCATACCCATTCCTTTACTCGTCCATCGACCTCCATCATTCCTTACTGCCCTTGACCCTGCGTGTTCCTCGATACCTGCATTTTCCTGCATAACCTTTGCCCTCGACCTGCATTATCCTCTGTTGTGCCATCCGTTGACCTTTTCTCCGCGTTCAAACCTTCTTTGTTGCCGTCAACGTCCCTCAGCGTTCCATCTATCACGCCGTCGTGCTCCATTTATCCTCACGCCGTCCGTCTGCTCCGTCCAACCTGCAAACACAAAACAACACAAACAAAATGCGCACAGTAAGCTCAGAAATGTATATGCGTTTGATCGGATTCGATTTTGTCTTTTTTTTATAGGATAGCGTTATTTTTTTTTAAATGTAAACTTAGTGTTAGGTTGTAAAGTTAGAATTCGATTTTGTTATTTTTAGGTGCTAGGTTTTAATATCATAGATTTTAATTTTGTTTGGTTTTTAAATTCTAGATTTTAGAATTCGATTATAGCGTAAGTTTTAGTTAGGATTTAATTTTTTTTTTATTGTTTTAGTTTAGTTTAGTCTAGTTCGATTTTGTCATTTTAGCTTTAGGTTTTAACTTCTTCTTTTTTAAATTTGATTTTGGTTATTTTTTGTTTTAGATTTGACTTTAGATATTGTAATGTTAATGTTTAGTTTAGTTTAGCTTTTAGAATTTAAATTTTAGATTAGTTTAGTTTTAATTTTTGTTTTAATTAATTTTAGAAAATATTTTTTTTTTTTTTTTAAAAAGGTCTAAAAATTTCTAAGTCTTATAGTCAAATGAGCTGAAAATTTTTATCTAAGATTTGACTGTGGGGCATTTTAAATTCCGGATTGGGTTATATTGGAACATCATAATTTCGGAAATATTTCAAGCATCTGGCATTTATATTTAATGGTCATCTCATGATTGATTGTTCTTGGCTTAAGTATCTTAATGAATGGTTGTGACGCTTTTTTACTAAATATCATTGAATATCATTTGTGTTTTTATAGCAGCAGTTAATCGTCAATTGCTTGTTTTTAATTGCATAACGGGATCTTGTTTGACTCCATAAGGCACTGGTTTTAATCCAATCTTTAAGAATCTCATTAAATCTTATCAAGTACTTGGCCTGTAACTGTGTCTCCTGAATTCTTCCTCTTCATTCTAATAGGGTCTACCTCCCTTAGCTTGCAAGGAGACAGCTTAGATAGAGAGATTGGGGATCAGGGTGACAGCCCCCGATCTGAGCCGTTGTCGCAGTGCCTAGACATTCTGTGCGACAACATTTTTTGGCGTCGTTGCAGGGGATAGAGTTTTTTCTGTCCTTGGTCTTAACGACATTTTCTAATCTTCTAATCTTCTTTCGCCATTCATTAGCCTGTCACAAGGGATCACATTTTTTGGCGTCATTTCATCTCTTCATCTTTTCATCGTCTTATCTTTCGTCATATCACTAATCATTTCATCATCGTATCTTTAGCACCTGGACATTTCGGTTGGCTTCTTGTTTGGGTGGCGACTCCAATTATTCATCTATTTACTCCCAGACAAGAATTCCCCCTTGATATCCATCTGCTACTCTCGATTATTCTTCTGTTTTAGAATTAGTTTCATGTTCAAGTGGCGACTCCATTCTTTCATTTCTTACGAGAATTTCTACTAAGAAGCTCGCTTCTTGTGGATCTCTTGATTGTTCTTGAACAAGGATCTCTTTCTTTAACATCCATTTGGTTTTTCCATTTAAGTAAGTCATCATGGATGATCCTTTTTATGACATGCCAATGGAAGCCATTCGAGAAATGCTTGTGTTCTTAGGTGGTAATTCAGCTGCTACTCGGAATCATCTCTTAACGATTGCTCATATAATAAATAAATATTGTCTTCATATATAATCGAGAAGATATCAAGATACGTCTCTTTTGGTGTTCCTTAGATGGTGATGTTCTGAAAGGGTTGGATAACTGGCCTGGGGTTATATTACTTCTTGGCGAGCTTTCATCAAAGCCTTTATAGAAAAATATATAAAAGAAGATGATTCGCTTTGTACTCCCAGTATTGTGCAAAATAATGAAATTGATCGTGTAGAGAACTCAACTATTAGCATAAGATCTCTAGACAATTCTCAGGATGAATCCACTTGTACCATGATAGCACAAATCCATGATAGTGGTGAAGCAGAAACAAGTTGTCAAACTAGTGTTGACAACGATAATAATCTTGTTAAAGAATTGATTCAGATGGTTAAGGATATACAGCTAAATCAAGCTCAAGTAATCAAGAATATGGAGGCTAACCAGGCTCAAATCATTAAGAATATGGAACTTAACCAAGAAAGATTAACAGCTGATCATACCAAGGAAATTGATGCTATACGAAGCAAGTTGTTAGCCTTAGAGGAAAAGATGACGATCATGGAATTCAATCAATCAAATCAAATAACAGCCATGGAAGAAAAGCATATTGAAGAAATGACGATCATGGAATTTAGTCACTCTAATCAAATGGCCACCATGCAAAATCATTTGATCACCATGGAAGCAAATCACAAGAAAGAAATGAACTATGTTCATAATCGCTTCATGGCCATGAAAGCAGGTAATGATAAAATTATAAAGGACATGGAAACCGGTCAAATGTCTCTTCAGCACAGGTTATTGACTATTGAAAAGAGTCAAGCGAAGGAAATCAGTACTATAGAGGTTAAGCATTCTAATCAAATGACTGTTATTCAGAATAAGTTGGAAAAAACGGAAAGATCACATATACAGAATGTTCAACACAGGTCAGAATTGTCAACAGATCATAGGTCTCCCAGTTTGCTGAAGCAAGCTCCATCCTATTATGAGGAGACCATTTATTCCATTGAAAAGTGGTTGATTGAAGGCGACCCGGATAAAAGGAAAACCGAAAGGAATCAGGTTAATACATCACCCTTGACAGAGCAGATACAGAATGAAGAGAGGCATGTCACACATATATTGTCTACTTCGTCTGAAAGTTCCCAAGCAGAATGTTCCACATCATCAACAATACAATCTTCCATGAAGAAGAGTCTAAAGCGAAAAAGAAAAAGAATAAGGAAGCGCTTCGATACATCTGATGGCCACGAAAAGCTCAACATTCAGATAAGACATAGTCCTACATTATGCAAGATTGGACATGGCACATCTGAAAAGCGGCCAACAGACTTGCCTGAAAGCAAGCAAATGCTCAGCATGCACTATATTGAACACATCTGATGTCGTTGGGCATCCTCGGTATTGTATTTCTAACCCTACTCCTTGTCCTTTCAGCATTTCATTTATGTGGTTAGAGTAGATTTACTTTTCATGTTAAGTAGAATAATAAATAAAAAAAGAGCTTCTATTTTTCATGTGCTTAATGTTATATGATGATATTTGGATGGATACTACTTATGTAATCTTGTGTGTTGCTTGGATGCAGATTCTGGATTCTCACATTCCTTCAATCAGGCAACGTGTCCCCAAGTAGAGCCAAATGTTCACCACACTTTGTCAACCACCCCATAGCAGTACATCCCCATTTTTTCAAATGGGACTTATCATGTTCGAGGTTCACGCCATCCAGACTTCATTGACAGACGACATTTTGTTATAAATGATGTAAACCCATTCTGCATGTTATGATGTAAATGATTTAAGTAAGACTGTCAATGTATGTAACAACCTAGGTAAGCCTAGTATGTTGTTGATGATTTCTATCCTAGGAGGTTTTTTTTCTCACTGATTTACTTGTGTTTTTCGACACAAGTTATCAGCAGAGTTTTTCCCTCCAACTTCACCCCAAAGCTAGAGTGGATTTTGTCATCAGCATGCTAAGTGAGTCTTAGTGTTTTCTATCGAGTCCTTGTAAAAGTAGTTTGGGAATAATCCTAGTTATTTGGCTAGATTATTTTATTACAAGCTACTTGGTCTACTAGATCATGTATTGAGTCGCAGAACTGGGTAGTTATTTGAGGGTCTATACGAATAGGTATTCCCCCTTCATGTGTCTAAATGTATTTATCTTATGTAAAGAGGGATGGAAAAAATAATTAAAATCCCCTCTCAGTGAACTAATTAAAACTTCTGGTCAAATTAATAAAAAAATCAAAAGCCAGAAATTTAATTAATTTTAGGTCCTAGGAGAGGAACAAATTCTTCAAAAGGCAAAATTCGTTGGTCCTTAAAAAATGGATTTTTAAAGGCCCCAGGTCAAGGGAATATTGAGAATTTTAAGAATTTTTGGACCATTGGGTCTAGGTGGTTAAGTCAAAGTCAAAATTCTGGGGTAATTAACTCAAAAATAGTATTTTTGAGTTAATTAAAATGAATTTAAATGATAAATTCGTTTTTTCCCCAAATTTATAATTTCGACAGTCCAGATTAAAAGATGATCAAATCTTATCGACGATCGAGATTATTTTGACGTGGATCAACCGAACTAGTCGTTGGAGATTTTGTCCTATAAATTAAAGGTCTTTTTCAGTATTGAGTGATCCGATCTTAGGATCATGCACTTGTCTTGGAAGCTCTTGTGAATTTTCTATGATGAATAAAGCATAAAGACTTTTGGGTTACAAATTTTGGTGTTCCTTTTCCGGATCTATGTGGTGATATTGTCTCTAAACTTTGCTAATTTATTTGGTATTTTATGGTTGATGGCCTTCATGGATTAATCTGCATACAGGTATCTTGTGCAGTTTTCTAGGTTGATAAAATGACATTTTGATTTTTTCTGAAGGATCTCATGTTATTTTCTTAAATCTCTATCGATCTAAATTTCAGATCTAAGTGTGCAGGGAAATCTTTTTTTTTAAGATTTGAGCGTCTGGGGAAGTCTTCAGTTGGACCAGCCGACTCTCAGATTCATAAATCTGAAAAAACCCATTGTTTCTAATTCCCTGAATCTATCTTACGAATTTGTGTTTTTACAGGGTCTTTTAAGGCTTGTGCCTCTCTTTAAAATTTCAAATCTCTAAAAATTTTGCTGTAATGGGTTCAAATCTGACCATGAGGGCCTCAGATCTGTAAATTAGCTTGTAAATTTGTATTTTTATTAGGGCTGTAAGGGTTTAATAAATTTTCTTGGTGTATATATCTTCAGGATTTGACTGGTTTCTTGCAGGTTGTAGGTTTCACTCAGAAATTCTTTTTTTTAAAAGATCTAAGCCAGATCCAGCCCCCAAGGGCCAAATCTGGCCTCAGATCGCCTCTGTGGGCAAATCTTGACGTTATTGGATTCAAAGAGCACTGAAAATCTGAGTTTGCAGGGAGATTTTTTTAATTTGAAGGAAAAAATTTTAATTTGACTGGGTTTGATTACTGCATCAATCGATCTCCTTGACATTGACCCTTTCCTGCATTCGAATTCACCTACGCATCTTTCTGGCCATCGATTCCTCACTTTCTGCCTTCACTTTACTTGGCCGTCCTCATCCGTTTAAGCTGTCAGCTCTGTCGTTCTCATCGAGCTTACCTGCAGTCTTCATACCCATTCCTTTACCGGTCCATCGACCTCCATCATTCCTCACTTCCCTTGACCCTACGTGTTCCTCGATACCTACATTTTCCTGCATAACCTTTGCCCTCGACCTGCATTATCCTCTGTTGTGCCATCTGTCGACCTTTTCTCCGCGTTCAAACCTTCTTTACTGCCGTCAACATCCCTCAGCCTTCCATCTATCACGCCGTCGTGCTCCATTTATCCTCACGCCGTCCGTCTGCTCCGTCCAACCTGCAAACGCAAAACGACACAAACAAAATGTGCACAGTAAGCTCAGAAATGTATATGCGTTTGATCGGATTCGATTTTGTCTTTTTTTTATAGGATAGCATTATTTTTTTTTAAATGTAAACTTAGTGTTAGGTTGTAAAGTTAGAATTCGATTTTTTTATTTTTAGGTGCTAGGTTTTAATATCATAGATTTTAATTTTGTTTGGATTTTAAATTCTAGATTTTAGAATTCGATTATAGCGTAAGTTTTAGTTAGGATTTAAATTTTTTTTTATTGTTTTAGTTTAGTTTAGTCTAGTTCGATTTTGTCATTTTAGCTTTAGGTTTTAACTTCTTCCTTTTTAATTTGATTTTGGTTATTTTTTGTTTTAGATTTGACTTTAGATATTGTAATGTTAATGTTTAGTTTAGTTTAGCTTTTAGACTTTAAATTTTAGATTAGTTTAGTTTTAATTTTTGTTTTAGAGTTAGTTTTAAATTTTTGTTTTAATTAATTTTAGATATTATTATTATTAATTAAAAAAAAAAAAAAGTCTAAAAATTTATAAGTCTTATAGTCAAATGAGCAGAAAATTTTTATCTAAGATTTGACTGTGGAGCATTTTAAATTCCGGATTGGGTTATATTGGAACATCATAATTTCGGAAATATTTCAAGCATCTGGCATTTATATTTAATGGTCATCTCATGATTGATTGTTGTTGGCTTAAGTATCTTAATGAATGGTTGTGACGCTTTTTTACTAAATATCATCGAATATCATTTGTGTTTTTATAGCAGCAGTTAATCGTCAATTGTTTGTTTTTAATTGCATAACGGGATCTTGTTTGACTCCATAAGGCACTGGTTTTAATCCAATCTTTAAGAATCTCGTTAAATCTTATCAAGTACTTGGCCTGTAACTGTGTCTCCTGAATTCTTCCTCTTCATTCTAATAGGGTCTACCTCCCTTAGCTTGCAAGGAGACGCCTTAGAGAGAGAGATTGGGGATCAGGGTGACAGCCCCCGATCTGAGCCGTTGTCGCGGTGCCTAGACATTCTGTGCGACAACACTCCCATAAGGAGTGGGTCCTCTTTTCTTCATTACTGCTCTTGTACAGCACAGTGCAATTCTGTGATTCTAAATCAGCAGTATGCAAAGATGTAGATCCCTCCATAAGATTTGTTGAAATGACAAGAGATGGAAACTTAAGCATACCTTGGTGAAATTTGGAAGCTTCTTGTAGGGCTGCAAGAGTTCCTTCCTCATAAGTGTTGGCTTCCCAAACTGCTGAAGATGAAGGTTGCTCTTCCATGGTTACAACAGCGCTGGTACATGCCTCTTCTACTGGTGGTGAGGGCTTCTCCTCCTCTGGATTCTCCTTGCCAAATTTCCTGATTAGCTTTTGAGAAAACTTAGCAAGAGTAGACACTCTTGCATGGCTCAAATGGTTGAACCACCAAGCATTTGCTTCACCTTCAAGGTGCAGCACTGCAATTTCTACAGCCTCTCTCTCTATTACTGGGTGTAGTAAGAAGAAAGCCTCTAGCTTCATCACCCAAGCCTTTGCTGCACATGTGAGTGATCCATCAAAAGTGGGCAATAGGAAGAATCTATTGTCTCTCATCATCCCATAGTTGTAGGGTCTTCTTTCTTCCTCCAGCTGAATGAACTGTGGTAAAGCTAGAGTCTCCTTGAAGGCTCTAGGTTTAGCTTTGTATTCAACAAGGTATTCACTTGGAATTTCAGATTCCAAGTGTTCTTCATGCTTCATGTCTTCTCCTCTTTGAGAATAGGAAGTGCATGGCCCTTCCTCTTCTTGAAACCCTCTAGGAGTTTCCTTGCATTTCTTCTGCTTAACCTCCTTGGAGAGGTTCTTCCTGGATCTGAAAAGTGATGAGATCAAGCTCATTCTTTCCATCATTCTGATCTGCTTCTTCTCTTTGTCTTCTTATAGCATAATGACTAAAACTCACAGGTTGAGCCAAGACTATGCTCTGATACCACTGTAATATCTCAAATTGGGAATGCAGCAATTCATAAACACAATACTGGAGTAGCAATGAGAAATTATCCCATAAAATGTGTTGAGAAACACATGGCCATCAAATGAATGTAACAACAGCAAAAAGGAGCTCCTTTACATCATTCCCAGTGGGGAAAATGCAGCATTTAGACCATAAAAACGTTATTTTCAAAAAATTGCGTTATAATAGGGGAAAATAACGTTGGGATCCCTTAGCTTATGCAATTTGGGACACACACCCAAAAAATATTCAGAATCAAATCTCTTTTGCTTATTTAAACAAATCTCCCATTCCCGATATGGCTTAAAAACACTGAAATCCCATGACTTGACTAAACAGAAAGTTACTGAAGCATGCACAGCGTCATTTTAAGAGGGTTTCTGATACAATATGCTGCAAATAAAAGATCAGGAGTTTTATTGCTCAAAACATGAAGAAAAATGGAGATCTAGATCCTTTTACACATCAGAAAGATAACCCGGCAAGGGTTTCATGAAAGCACAAGTACAAGATGCATAGATCTGCAGATCTGGATCTGAAATAATGTAGTCTGTTGAAGCACTGTGTATAAACAGCTGGAGAATACAAAAATGAAGGAGGATCCTTCTTACAAGCCTTTCTGGGAGAAGGGTTGGCCCTTTCCCTAAGAAAGCAAGACAAGATTGAGGGGATTGACCCTCACACTGCAACTCTGCAAGAAATGATGCAGTTCCTACAAGGGACTGCGCTGTAGATGATGGAAGAACTTTGGCCAAGTGCCAAGATCTGCAATTCTTCTCCAAGACCTTCCTTACTGATCTCCCAAAGGAATGGAGGCTCCCTCCTTTGAAAAATGAGTGCAGGAAGTGATGTCGTGAACCCTCACTGCAACACCCTACAACACAACGTTATACTGCTGCAGAAATAACGTTGTAGTTGAAGAAGGATGTTTGGCCTCAAGCCTGGATGTGAGGCAAATCAGTACAAGCTCCTTCAAGAGGCCTCTCAAGAAAGGAGAAGGATTCCTAAACAGGAAATCCTTGTGCTAAGCAGCACAGCAACTCTGCTAAACAGCAAGAGAATGCAGAAAAGTCTAAGCAAACAAATCAAATATCACTCATAAGATGTCTTGCTATGGCTGCCTTGCCCTCCTTTTATACATGTGTGAGCCTTCTTGCCTTGGGCCCCACTCACTTGGGTTTCCTTCACAAAGGAATCTTCCTCCCACTATCTCTGCGCTGTCTCACAAGTTGATCTCCACCTCCTATCCCAGCGTTGTTGACTTGGTCAAACTTGACCTTGTCCACATGCAAAAAGTCCCTGTTCGCACATGAAGGTGTGAAACCCAGCTTTTATGTTGATCCCCTTTCACATTGTGAGGGATTTTATTCGGATTTTTATTATGCATGGGCCTCCTTACCCATTTATTCATCTCCTAAGTGTAATCAGTAAAATTTAATATTCCAATTTGCTGCATGCAAATTTTGGAATTTTACAATATTAGTATCCCTGTACCAACAATGTTTAAGCAAAACTTTCTTCATATTGGTATCCATGTACCAGTAATGTTTAAGCAATTAATATATTCTCACATGTCATAGTATAAAATGACAGTCTTAAGTATCCATCCAAAATAAGGTAAGATTATACAAAATAAGTTTTTAAATGCTTATAAATATAACCCACAGTTATAAATGTCATATAGAATAATCGAACACGGATATACAAATAAGGGTGTAGCTACTATTTTCTATACTATATTAACCAATTAACCTTATAAAAGTCACAGGTTGAGACTCTAAATCTAAATGGAGGGATGCTCCAACCTTTATAATTGCATATATAGAAACGAAATTAATTGAAACAATAGCACAAAACACTTACTGTTTAGTCGAAGCATGATCTAATTTCTTGATACAGGTTGACTAAGAACTCTAAAACACAAAACTACATATGGATCCAGCCAATCTTTTAATTCTTGTTATTTATTTGTCTTTTAAGTCTAATTATCTTTTATCTGTAATCTGGATCCCAAGAGACAATAATAACATTAACTTCTTTATATTGTTATTTCAGCTCAACTTCAGCCTAAAATCTAGAAGCCAAGGAGTAGGATTTTACAGGGCTAATCATTAGGGTTATGCTAGAGATGGAGGAAGAGTTAATTGACTACTCTAAAGATCTCTTAGTGAGAGGTTTATTTTCATAGAAGGAATTTGTCACTGCTTGAAAATGCATTATTCACTTTGCATTTATACTTAGTCTACTAAGAGTGTCATGTTTTCAACAAGATGTCAATTGTTGACAAACATATAATTCCCTCCTTTAATAAGAAATTCACCATTTACAAGATATGCATAGTCATTATTATGTTACAGTTTTGATATAGTCTCTTTACTTACAAGTTTCACCATTTAGAGTCTTAACTCTAGCTAGGATATTACTAGCTTTACCATCATTCCTTAAACCATTGTTTCATTTCTATTATATTGACTCATTTAATCCAAACACATAACACATCACTGTTATACCCTCTTCTTTTTCTTCACATTAATTGTTTTTTTATTAATCCTTAGGCCTCATCTCATCGCCAAAGGTATCTTCTTTTCTAACGGTGTACAATTATTATTTTTAAATATTTTTTAAATTTGTCACTTGTTATTCTTAACAAATTATGAGTATTCACAACTCCTTATAGGTCATTGCTTTGACCCTTACCAAATCAAGTTGTCCATATCCTTTAGAAAATCTTTCTTGATAGAAAACATCCCTTCACTTTCTTATACTAGGTATTCCTAATATTCCACGTCTACTTCAATTTGCAAAAGAACATATTATCCAATTAACTTTGTTCTCTCACCTCTAGTCATCATGGTTTCCTTTCCTTCTCTCTTTACGCATAAAATTATTATATTTGGAAATGTCGTTACTATTCCCCAACTTGGGTAAGACCCTATAAATAAATTCAATAAAGTGGATATCAGATGTAATCCACTTATCATTTCCTGTTTTAAGGCATCACGGGATAGAATTTCTTAATCATACTCCATGATGTCCATAATCCATGGATATAGTTAGTCACTTATGGAAAATTTTATAATGTGACTCTCCCATTAGAGGGAGAAACTATTATAGATGTTGCCATGCACATAAATTATCCTATAATTGATCAATTTTATTATAGATTCACTCTTTAATCTAATGTCATTGACTTCTTATGTTGCTTTGTGAAACTTCCACTCACTCACCTTTGGTGCTATTTTGTCGATCTCAATATTCTAAGTTGATTATGATAACTAACATTTATTATCATCATCAGAAGTTTGCCATTTCGTTCTTTTCCCGTCGTCCCTAAGTACTCTATTGATTATATTATGGTAACAATGGAGATCAAACTTTGAAATTTTCCGCTGCACCCTCTTGGTAACTATATCGTCTTGTTCTAATAGTGTGTTTACTACCCTACAGGGTGGTTTCTTACCATCTTAACATATGTTTCATCCATCAATTTACCTCAAACTAACTTAGTCTTTCATGTGGTTGTATCTTACTTTACACCTAACAGTCTTGTCATAATGTCCGTAGTCATGCTTTCATTACCATTCTTCCTTTCTTCAAGAGTTAACTTCTTTGGAGCAACTCCGCCAACTAATCTTTATATATGCCTAAATAATTTCCATGAATCATCTTATATAGTGTCATAATGTCCCTAATTTCTCTTTCCTAAACCACATCGTTTTTCTTTCCTTGAAAATGCTATGTTGTCGTATTATTTTGTTTTGGATATCAATATATCCTTATGGTTGTAAATGGCTAATTATCTATCTTAACAATGACATAATGGTTTGAATATCAAAATGTCCAATTTAGTGTATATTAAACTATAAAAATTTAAACCTTCACTCTATTCCTTAAACCACTTGCACATATACTTGGATAGTAATTAAAGTATTAACATAGGAAAGCGGTATAAAGGATATTTGCATAAATTCATATCATCAATGGTTATAGTTATCAGCTAGTAAGACATATATATGGAAAACTCAACATCACTTGGAGAATGGAATGTTTCAAGTGCATAAAAAAAATAATTAGGATAGTTCCCATTCTAATGTTCAAATTTACAGTAAAAGTTTAATGTTTGAAGTGATGTTAATGTGCTCATTTTAATATGATAATTTTAAATGTACTTCAAACTTTACTTGCACGATATACAAAATCTTAAACCTCATTGTGGAAAAATTTGCAGTCGATATCCATGAGTTATCTCAACTCCTTTGTCAGATGGAATGTAAAGCAAAAGTAATGGATTAGGAATCAAGTGGGATTGAGCTTGATATATGTCTTCGACACATACATCAGCATTAAATATCCCATCTCTTCTAATAAAATGTATCACCCCAAGCTTCCTAGCTTTCGAATATCGAATTATATAAAAATTTCATTTTATCGTGATTGTTTAAAAGCGTCAATTTCTTCCAAAGTTGAAAAACCATTTTCCTTGTCATTGAATGTTTCATACACTGAATACTTTGGGTAAATTATCAAGGATGACTCGTAGTAATACACCTAGAGTTATATTATGCTTGTTGCTATAACTATGAAATTAAGGCAGTGACATCCAAGAATTAACACAAGATCTCGAGAAATAGTTAGAAACTAAGTTATTTCCCATCGTGATCATTTATCCTATTACTTTCAACCTAGTCTAACTGACCCCTAGATTAACTTGGTATTCCTCCACACTTAAACCTATGGACTAAGGTTCTCCTGAAGCCATTTCTACCTGTATGAAATCGTTTTTCTTGCGGTTGCCCACCCACATTTATTTAATGTATATGATGAAATTAAACTATCAGTAGCACCAATATCAAATCAGATTTTGAGTTTTATGCCGCTAATAGTACCTGAGGACTCCACTACAATGGACAAATGTTCTGCCTAGTTCTTGTTGACCACTGCATGGGTTCTATGGTTGTCTTTGATATTTGATGATGACTCTTTAAACATGGCTATAAATATTTGATGTACAATTTAGATTAATAAATTCAATTTTGTAAATTCAAGCTCGCATGCAATTATAGATTCTTTTAATTTATATGATTCAAAATAGAAGTACACAAGTCGATGTATTAAAAAGGTCTTGGCAGTACACAATAGAGAGGAACCTTTCAACTTGGTGCTAAGTGGAGTCACTGTGTTTGTATTACTATACCACAATTTCAACATAAAGTCTCAGTAATTATAGATATTGAAATAAAAGAAAATCAACCCCTAGTTAAATAATTCCTCTAAATTTAACCCTTCCTAAAAAAAATAGTGAAAACTCCCTCAATAGCCTTGAATTAATATATATATATATATATATATATATTATTTTAACTTAATATCAAAATATTTATAAATTATTATGAAAATATCTATTCAATTATTATGTTTAAAATATTCAACATTCTTTCCAATTATAGGTTCATGTCCTTCTTTTATGTTATCCTTGAGATGCTTATGAATGGATTAATTATTTATACTAGGTTAAATGCACGTACATTTCATTTTGGGTAATCATAATCTTCGTTAGTGTTGGAGTTCATCTACTTTTGTGATCTCTCTTGTTACATTTCTTAGTTTCTACAATTTGGGACAACAAGGAAAGAGCATTTGTAGCTTGTACATTTTAGTCTCCATTGCCATGTTTTCCTCAATAGGATAGCTTCCCAAGAACTTTGATTTGACCCCATATGCCCAATGGAAAGACACTAGTTTTTGGTCCATTTATCCATATTCTTTCCTAAACTTTAGTAACTTCTTTGCTAAAGTCATATCTTCATTTCACCTTGAGCTTCATTGTATAAGCTCTAGTAATCTTATTCTAGGGAAGCCCCCCTTGAGCCATAGGAGAACGAACCGAAAAGTATGAAGAAGGTTTATGGGGTGACATTGGCTTCCCTCTTAGTTCCTCCAAGGTCTCACATGTGCTTTAGGACTTATCTTAAGAACTGAAGGTTTGAGAGGTAATACAAGAAAGATAAGCATGACAAAACAATCAAAACCCTCCACCAACGTTTTCCATTGGTAGGGTAAGCCATCTACCATACCTGCCCAACTAGTACGAGTAGACCCATCCCAAGCCTACTCATAGGTATGACAAGCCCCCTGCTAAGTTGCAAGCTAGTATGGATTCCATATTTTATCAATTGGTCAACCCAAGTTCCCTTTAGCAATCTAGTATAGTCTCATTCACATATCAACCTGGTACAGGAAATCCACCTCCAAACAACACATTCCACCCCTGCCTCCAACCCTTAGTTTGCATGATCTCGTATGATGGTAGCCAGCTAAAAGCATGAGAGATAACTAGAAATGACCAAAAGGAGCCACACTAAAGTCCCAAGTGCAAGTATATATAGATGGATAAGGGTACATGGAGCATTTATGTGCAAGAAAGTGAGGTATCCAAATATTCCTCAAGGCTTTTCATCCCTTGCTACCTCTTGCTAATCATATGAAATAAGTAAGTGTCACTTGCCATATCAAAGCCCCCTCTCTCCCATGGAAAATGTCTTATATTCTTATATTAGCTCATTTTTTGATAATACATCGTGCCCGAGTCATTAATTATAACCTTAGAAAAAGAAAATATAGTCTCGTGTAAGCTAATCATATTCACTACCCAGAAATTGGCCTTCAACTCCCATGTGGAAACTTTACATGGTCATACAACTTATCTTAGTATTCACAACACTTAAATAAAAGGTGCTGAGAATAGGAAAAAATGAACTCCAGCAGCATAATGTGAGCCTTCTAAAATTTTACATAGCTCATCATTAAATAGTCATGATTAAGTTACGGCATAGTTAACGTCATAAGTTTCTAGGGATTCCCTAGAGAAAGAAAGAAATAGATCCATAAAGTGACACAGCCATACAAGAGAGATGCACTGTTGTATTTAGCATGGCGAATTTTATGTAATAATATGATTGCATAGATCATTTCTATGGTCAGCAACATCCTTGAACATTTTTAAAAGCCCAATGTCAATAGTGACCCTTAAGGGAACTACTATCAAGATTGCACATATAATAGTATAAAGGAATATACAAGATCAACTGAGAAAGATTGGAGGGTAATCAATGTAGTCCTCTGATAAAAAATCAAAAAGCTTCTATTATAGAAGACTACAGATGAAGGTAATATTTCATATATGTCAATTGGACAGATCAAAGAGCAATGCACAATACAACCCTTAACCAACAAAATGATCACTATTAGCCTTTGTAAACAATTAATCACATAACTATTGGCCAGGTCACCAACCAAAAGGCCAGGGTTAACCTGAACACAGCGATATTTGTAAAACAGGTTAAAAATAATTACGTCCTAAAAACATTTTGTAGAGGCCAAAAGAAGCAAGATTGTCCTGTTGATGTAGTGTAATTTTGCAAGAATCAACACCGTGACTAAAGGTATAAGCATCAAGGCATCAAGAGTCAGTGAAAAAAAAAAAGCAAGCTGGGTCCATCAATAATTCTAGAGGAATTCTTTTGTTGTGCTTGCCTCATTGAATCTTGAAAGATTTTTGCTTATGAAACTTACAAACTGTTTCTCAACAATACCCCACAGACCTCATCATTGGGTAATGGTGTGGAAGATTTTAGGGAAAAAGAAATCAGACTAGCATATATTCTACTATAAGGAATAGAAGAGAATACTCATGCTTTTTCCTTGTCGATGCCCTCAACTAATCTTGCTTATCCTTAGATTTCTTTATGTCTTCCCTCTATCCCTTATGCCTTTGTTCATCTTTCCCTTCCTCTCTTGCATTCAGCAAAATTGACTCTAGGAAACCTTTATCTTCATCTGAGGGGTTCACTGTCTCCACGTGGTGAAACAATAATTTTCTCCTTTTTCCATTCCTACGCCTTCAGCTTTCCCTTCTTCTTCCCCTTGACCTTGATCCTGGCCATCCGACAACAATAATTCAGCCAACGTGAGGCCCATTTCTTTATCTCTCTCTTGGTGCTTGCCCTTGTGTGGTCTCTCATTAATCTTCGGCCAAAGGGCATCAATGGCACCTGCTGACGCTTTCTTCTCACTCTGACGACCACTTGTTTCCCATCGTTAGCATCATCATCGCGGTAGTGGACAAGAAGGGTAGAGGAGGAGCTTGCAATTGCACTTGCGGTTTCCATGGTAATCAAAATCAAAATGAAAATCAGAGATGGATGGAGCTAAATTCAAGTTCAAGTCGACTGCATATAAAACCCTGAAATCGTAGGAATAGTTGGACAAGAAGAATGGCTCTGTTTTCCCAGCTGCTACTTCATATATTTTTATATCTTTGTTGCTCTGTTTTTCTTTGCTTTATAAAGCAGCTACAGAACAGTTGCTCGGAGTCAATTCGGGGTTCAAATTCACTCTTTATGCACTCTCCACGTTCTATGCACTCCTTGGGATTCGAAGGTTCAGGCTCGCCTCCCGCATGTGTGATTTCTTAGTCACCCCTCGAATCCTTGTTTTTTTTTATTTTTATTTTCTTCTCCATACCATGCAAAGCTTGGACCACCTCTTTCCACTGCCCTTCCTTACATAACCTAATTAGGCGTTCATCCATGCTAATTCCATTTCGTTTTGGTGGAAGTTCGGCTTTAACACCCACTGCAACTGTTGTCACAGTACGCCAAGTTACCAAGAATATATTTGTTTTTGTCATACCAGCGTATCTCCCCTGTATACGGTACCGAGATTTCATTGTCTTCGCCATGGTTATCGCAATTCCTGTGGTTTAGGTTTGTTGTGGGAGAGTTCGGTTTGTATTTGCTGCGCATTCCACCCATGAAATTCAATTCCATAGACAAGGATGGGTTCGTTAAACCATGTATTAGGCATCGAATAAATCATAGCGACAGAGTTCAAATGCCACTGGTATCGAATTAATCATAGTAGCAGGGTTCAAATGCGAATATAAATAGAATTCGATATAGTGAGAGAGGAGATTTTTCGATAGAAAACATTTTAAAATGTGTGGACTTTTGTTTTAAGGTTTAACACCGTACTGTATGGAATATTTATTAGATTTAATACTGCTGTCAAATTTCCCACAACAAAACCCAATACTGCTGAATCTTGCTCGTGGAAATTAATCATGAAAGGAGTCCTCATACTTGAAAATGAGACCTTATGAGAATAGTTTTAGCTTGGTTGTGTGGACTTCCCAGCTCTATTAAAGTAAGTGTCTTCAAGAGAAAGAAGGAAATTTTAATGCAATAGCTCAAGACTCAAGAGATGGAGGCAATACAAGCTTAGAAACTCATAGAAATGATTTAAAATTCCCTAAGATCCACAAAGTCTGAAACTGTGCTCCGATACCATGTGTAAGGACCATAATTTTCACAATTAACAATCATTAACAGAATTTATACTACACAATCCAGAGTGGGATTTTTGAAGCAGAATATATATCAATTGACTATTTAATACTTACCTGAAACCGTGTTTGAAAATGTTCCTGATCTGCCATGGCTCCAGCTCCTGTTACCAAACCGATGTTTTCCTCCTAGCCTATCTGAGATCAACCTCTCCGGTCCCCAGATCCAGAAGACAAGTCTTCTGACCCCCGTGCCCAAAACTCCAATAACAATCGAGATCACTCCATGACTCAGTTAGAACTCACTGCTCATGTCTCCCGCAGTTAGAACTCCTCTGACAACATTCGGGTCAGTTTTCCCACCTCACTACCCATGCCCATCAAGTTTCTCCCCCTTCTCCTTTTATACAGAAATCTCCTAAGATATTTATTAAAATATCCTCTTTTTAATAAATATCTTGGATTTCTAAAATATCTTAGATTTATTAAAATATTATTATTTAATAAATATCTTGGATTTCTAAAATACCTTAGATTTATTTAAATATTATTATTTAATAAATATCTTGGATCTCTAAAATATCTTCGATTTATTAAAATATTATTATTTAATAAATATCTTGGATTTATTAAATATCTTGAATTTATTAAAATATCATCATTTATTTGCATAAGTCAATGCTTTTACTTTCCTTTGAACAAAATATTAGTTTATATTATGATAGTGGTAGGTATAACTTTTACTTTACAATACATTCATCATATTCTTGTGAGTTAGGTATTTACTCAATACTTTCAATAATTCACTCATTACTCTATACTGAGATTTTTTTTATAATTGATTAGTGCATGTACTAGTGCAGTGCACGTGATACATGCATATATAGCTATCATATGCAGGTCTCATATGCATACTAATATTTATATGTTACATATATAATTCGAGTTGGGTCATTACGCCTTCGCTGGTAGAGTTTTATTAAAATATCCCTCTTTAATAAATATCTTGGATTTATAAAATATCTTAGATTTATTAAAATATTATTATTTAATAAATATCTTAGATTTCTAAAATACCTTAGATTTATTAAAATATTATTATTTAATAAATATCTTGGATTTTTAAAACACTTAGAATTATTAAAATATCATCCTTTTAATAAATATCTTTGATTTCTAAAATATCTTAGATTTATTAAAATATTATTATTTAATAAATATCTTAGATTTATTAAAATATTATTATTTAATAAATATCTTGGATTTATTAAAATATTATCATTTATTTGCATAAGTCAATGCTTTTACTTTCCTTTGAACAAAATATTAGTTTATATTATGATAGTGGTAGGTATAACTTTTACTTTACAATACATTCATCATATTCTTGTGAGTTAGGTATTTACTCAATACTTTCAATAATTCACTCATTACTCTATACTGAGATTTTTTTTATAATTGATTAGTGCATGTACTAGTGCAGTGCACGTGATACATGCATATATAGCTATCATATGCAGGTCTCATATGCATACTAATATTTATATGTTACATATATAATTCGAGTTGGGTCATTATAGCTTCGTTGCAGGAGTTTTCCCAGCTGTGAGCATTTTCCGAGCACAGAAGGATTTCGTGGCACATCATTTGGAGCAGTTGCAGTTGGTTGGCGACTCTAGGTTTTTGTTGAGACATTCTTCATAGTTTCAGCCTGAGATTTGGAGCATTTTGCAAGGCAGCAATTGAGGTCATAATTTAGGACGAATTTCCCCTCATTTTGATAGTGTGCAAAGTTCACTACCCCAAGTCTGCGCAGGAGCAATAGGTGGCTTCTTTTCGAGGAAATTTGGGTTGGAGAAATCAAGTATTTTCTAGAGAGGATCTTTGCAAGACTTTGGGAGGCTTTCAGTGTCATATTTTGGGCATCCTATAGCAGTGCCATTCTGTGGGGCGTTTTCTGGCCAAATTGGGTAATTCACACTTGTTGGGGGTCATCGGGTTTGGTGGATTCAACACAAACACTTTCTGGGTTTTGATGGGTCTGGTGAGAGGAGTCCGGGGTTAATTTTGTATAATTTTTTGGCCAGTATTTTTGACAAAAATCAGTGCTCCAGTCAGCAGCCAACAACAGAAATTACTAGAGGAGGGTGTAGTTCACTTTGGGATTGTTTCCAATTCCACCACTTGGGTTCGTGAGATATTTTTGGGTTTTATTGGAGTTCGTGTGGAGAGCATACATTTAATTTTGCAGAAATTTTGAAGTAGATTTGATGGTTGAAATCTTAGTGCACCTACAACAGCAGTGGTAGTAATTATCTCGGATCAACACAGAGGTTTTTGGTGGAGTCATTCCAGCGCTTGGGCACCACAATTCTAAACCTGGGTTTTGCCTAACTTGTTGTAGCAAGCCCAGGTTCCTCTGATCTCATTTATTCTACTCATATTTATCAAAATTAATACAATGACTAGTTTTTGCCCATATTTTCATATTCAAATTTGTATGGTTGTGCATTTCTGAATTTAGTAGTTGTAGCTAGTTCATTGCTTCTTTTATTTACGGTATTTTTCCATTTGGAATATTGCAGATAGACACCAAGTCCACCATTCTTTTATTTCTAAATAACATATTAAGCATTCATTTTTAAGGTTTCATGCTTGAACAGGAAAAGAATTGGCCTAAAGTGAAACGAAGTGTTGATGTGGCAACAATGGGCAACCTTCCTAAGTACCTCTCGGATTGCACTTCATTCAGGGTACTTGAATATCTTTGAGTGCAGGTCGGGGAGTACACTTCTTAGAATAAGATATCATCAACATGCATTTCACATAAAATAAGGTGGTTGTTGAATGTTATGAATATAATTCATAACGAATATAACAAATATAATTATTAAATAGTCAATTAAGGATTATGTAAGTAGTCATTAAGTTAGTGAAAGGGCATGTTTAAGAGACATGCTCAGTCATGAAAGGTCACCTGTGTAGGTATATAAGCAGGGCCTCATTGTAACATTTTATCATCTATCTCATTCTTCATACCTTTTATAATATAATATTTGTATCCTCATGGATATCTTTGTATTCCAAGTGTTCTAGAGTATTTAACTTGAGAAAGAACTTTGTTCGCTTCATTTGGTATCAGAGCAATTCGATCTTCTGGCCGCTCATCGCTGCATAGAGCTACGCTCCTCGGTCCAGGCCTTTGGCCATAAAAAATTCGTCAACATTGTTGTCGTCGAAGCGTTTCGCTACCAATCTTGGAGTTTCTCCATTTTCACCAGTAGGCCTTTGGCCAGAATTAAAAAATTTGAAGAAATTTCACAAGTAGGCCTCTAGCCAAAATTAAAAATTTGAAGAAAAAAAGGAGGGAAAATTTTTGAAAAAAAAAAGCAAAAGAAATATATATATATATATAATTAAAAAAACAAAAAAAAGAGATATATATAAAGAAATACACATACGTACATACCTAGACAAATTAAAATTAAAAAGGAAAAATAAACAAGGAAGAGTAGGTAAGGTTATTTTGATTATTCTTTCAGTGGTTTACAAGCTCGTGGTTTTGGAAGCCCATGGTAATTGCCCATGGTATTTGCAAGGTAAAATAAGAAGTAAAGGAATAAAAAATCTCTGTGTGAATGGTAAGTTTACTTTTACGTGGAAAACATTAACCAAGTCAAATACATAAGTGGACATATATTTTATAGGTGAATATATGTGAATAACCACGTTTCACTAGGGTTGTAACTTTTCAACAAAAAAAAGAGTTAAAAAAAATCAATTGGTAAAAGAATATATATATATATATATTAATTTAATTAATTAAAATTATTTAATTAATTAAATTATTTAAGGAAAAAATAAATAAAAAATAAAAATAAAATTAAAATTAAAAAAAAAAAAAAAAATTGATGGAATAATAACCTCATTAAAAAGAAGAAGAGAAAGTTAAGAAGGGTTACCTTAAAAACCCTAAAAACTCAATTCAACAGACAAAATGAAATCAATCATTGATGAAAAAGAAATTAAATCCAATTCGGAAAGGAAAGAAGGAAGATTTCCTGAAAATTATAGTATTTTAACAAATACAAGATGAAGAAATTATTATCCATAAAACTTTGAAGACAAAGTTCTGAAGAAAGGGCCAATTCATAACAAGTAAATAAATAAAAGTTGATATATTAAATTGTGACGAAAGCAAATGACGAAAGCCAAAGAAGAAAACAGTGCGTGATTGCACTGAAGAAAACTGTCAACTATAAGCTTTGAGGACAAAGCTTTTGAAGGAAGGGGCAATGTTATGAATATAATTCATAACGAATATAACAAATATAATTATTAAATAGTCAATTAAGGATTGTGTAAGTAGTCATTAAGTTAGTGAAAGGGCATGTTTAAGAGACATGCCCAGTCATGAAAGGTCACCTGTGTAGGTATATAAGCAGGGCCTCATTGTAACATTTTATCATCTATCTCATTCTTCATACCTTTTATAATATAATATTTGTATCCTCATGGATATCTTTTTATTCCAAGTGTTCTAGAGTATTTAACTTGAGAAGGAACTTTGTTCGCTTCATTGAACATGTATTAAAAACTAATATCAATTGTTGATAATTTGACACAAACATAAAAAAATAGAAACTAACAAATATATAGATATGTTCAAATGTTGATGAAGGCCTTCATAATTGACCTACTGAAATGAAACACCTAGCTAAACTATTCACAAAAACATTCAAATGGGAACATTAAACACCAAATATACACAAGAATATGTCCATTTATCCAAAATATTTTGTATTTGAAAACGTGGTTATATCACCTAGCAGTATGCAAAACTTACAGGCCAATCACAATACTCGCAGTTTCATTGTCGCATATGACACCACCCCATTCATCAAGGCAAGGACTGCTTCCAACCCAAAGCCTGTTGAGTTGAGAACCATTGGAAAAGTGTAGTCTAATTTCATTCAAAGATAACTCTGCAATAAAATGAATCAAAGAAGCATACCATATGTCAATTTCAAATCAAAGTAGGTCATTGATAAGGCATTCTAAGTACCTATCATCAAAGAATATAATAGTGAATCATATATTCTCTGAAAACTGTGGCTTGAAAGATATACAAGAAAATATATATAGATGAAGAGACAAATATATATATATATATATATATATATATATATATATATATATATGTTGTTAATCCGATAGTGACAAAACCGCACATAAGTGACATGTTTGTTTATATTTGAAATATATATTACAATTTTAAATCAGTTCAGATTGGATTAAAAAAATTATCATGGACCAAACTAGTAAAAACTCTTTTCCAGGCATTACAACAGCTTATAGAATATGCAACATTGTCTGAAGATGCTTAAGCACCAATAACTATAATATACCACTTTTTGGTATACACATGTTTATAAATAGACAAATTCTATATGGCATTATGTGTGGCATTTGAATTTGAGAAATGGAAGTTAATTGAAATAGCCAATTAGGTGTAGGAAGCACCACTGTCAAGTAATTATTTTATTTCTTTTGTTTTGTCTCTGTAAATGTTTTGAATCATCAATATTTGTATATACAAGCTCACTCAAGAAAGACATGTGGCCCAATTGCTGGAGGTATATAGAGGACCATATATGAACAGTGGAAACACATCAAGTGGCTTCTGGTGCAATCAGTATTAAATAAGGAGTTGTTTATTAGAAACTGTGATCTCAAATGAAACCGATTCCCACTAAGCATACAGCTTTAACTGTCAGATTGAATAAGTTAATCCACTTTATTGTACAACTACAAACAAGCCTAAGTGTTGCAGCTATATTCTTATTTTTAGTATACATATTGTTAACCTTGAAAATATCTAGTTCATTTTTCCATTTTCATGGAACTTCCCTCTCTCCGCAAGCACAGAGGAAGACCATTGGAGCTCAAGGACAGTTACAGATTGATGGAAGCACATTTCACTAGGACATTCCATTATGACACACTTAGCACGATCAAGGAAAGAAGGCCCTAGAACAGGAACAGCATACTTTAGGAAATGCCTAGAACATGATCTATCATTGGGGTGAGACATCAAATACAACCTAGAACAAGAATGCCCTACACATAGGAGGTCAAGAGCATGAAGGAGAGCGAAGCTTGGAGGAGACCTAGGGCATGATAGATGGCAAAGAAAAGACCTAAAGGAGGACAAACATTGTTTTAGACAAAGGACATCACTTAATGATGAACGCTTCACTCTAAGGCAACATTATGGTGACTTGATCATGAATATGTTTGGTGCAAATAGGGCTGTAAAAGCCTGATAAAATGAGTTTACAAGGTATTACACATTATTTGAAGTATAGTTCACATATTTGGAGGCATATTCCCCCCTCTAGATATTTTGGGCAAGAATAATTGGTTTGAGGCATGTTCTACATATGTTAAAGAAATTCCATTCCATCAGGAACTAACATTTGTCATGGTTGACATAGTCCAAGCCCCTAGAAAAACAACAAATGCATACTCAAAATGATGACATGTAGAAAGCATACCTATCCAAAGTAAATGAGGTCCCAAGTTAAAATTGGGCATATAAGCCAAAGGAAAATCAAATTAAAACATCAATATTACTCATAAGGATGTGTACTAGGGCTAGATGTCTCTCCAAGTGATATGCTATCACTAAAGAAGGCTCTAAAGTACACAAGAAGGCCCTATTACCCACCAAAAGTGGGTAACCCATAGGAGAAATTTGTTCTCCTCATTTGACAGCCAATCAGTCAGCAACCCCATGATGGTCGGCATTTAGCATTATGCCCGAGTTCTCCACCCACTGCGCCACTCAAATCTGTGAGGAAGAATGTAACTAGTGTTGGTCTTCATAATTGAATTTGAGTCACGTATCTATCAAAAGAATGAAGAGAAAATTATTTATAAAAGAATTTTTTTTTTATTGAAGCATGGGTTTCATGCTTGGGTCAATGGTCAATAGGTAAAAGCACCCACTGAGTGCTCTAGGATTTTTGTTAAGTCAAAATCAAAATTATTATGTAAGAAACCCTTCTCGGGTTCATGATGTCAAAGAAAGAAATTTAATTTGTCATTTCTAACCCTCATTCTATCAAGTTGGCCTCAATCTCCTCTAAATCGGCTACAACTTCATTTCTTATAAGTCGGCTTGCCTATTATTCATGTCGGCTCAAAGTACAGTGGCAAACCACTATATATACCCAAGTGAACACAACCAAATGAAGTAGAAGTTATGAAGTTCAAACAGAATTGCAGGGACAGCAAAGTCAGGAAATATGGATCATCTACAGGACCAAAATGTTGGGTAACTATAGGACCGAGGATTCCTAATATTGCAGGACGAAATTGCTACTGCCGAGTAGAGGTCGAATTGCAGAGAGGATTGTATTCATACTTGGTCAGCTTGATGGATGGAAGGGTAAAAGTCTGAGTCAAAAGTCTTGGTTGTCTTACTTTGATATGAGTCTACTAAGGAAGAGTTTGACTGGGTTTTCCCCTCCATAGGGGTTTTGCCCTGGCTGAGTGCCTACATTTGGTGTCTCCTTGTTTTTATGGTTTTGATAGTTGCTTGATGAACAAAGAAATAATAACTATAAGAAGAAGAAGAAGAACTTAATTAAGAAATCACAAGCATCTATCATAAGTAAAGAGAAATCAATATAAGTAGATCTGATCTCATTGCCCTAGATTTCTCAAAATTGTATCAGAGCTTGGTTCGTTCGCTTAAAAAGCAGTTAGAAGATCACAAAAGAACTTTAAGAAAATCAAAAGAAGTCAGTCTCATAAGTCCGAGCTCCTTCATGGTAGTAAAACGAAACTCTGCACATAACTATAAAACATTACCTCTGCAATTTGACCGCAGACCTGGAAGATTAAGGCTACAAACCTGAGCTGATGAATCACAAAGAGGAGCCTAAAAAGCTTGGTTTTGGAGGATCGAAAGGCTAGACATATAGCCTAGTCAAGGTCGAGCCTATAAAAGGAGAAAGCGAAGATCTGAGTATAAAAACAAAAGTCTGGACTCTGAAACTATATCCATAGGATCTGAAATTACAGGAAAGTCAAATAATTCTGAAGTTTGACATTTGGTGGCTCCAAGTCTTGACTCTTATCCTAAAGTTCTGAGCATAAATCTTATTAGGAGCCCTAGAAGAAGATTATTATTGCATTCTCAAAAGAGCCTCAATTCAAGAGAACACCGAGACCTATACAATACACCTAGTCCGAGTCATACAAAAAAAGTACAGTCCCATCCTGGAAAGGTAGGCCGAAACTTATAAGTGATAGAGAAAGGTATGTAATTGTGAATGGCATATTCATCTAATAAAACAATCTAACGTGAATTATCTTAGGGTTTATGTGAATCTAGGGTTTGTAATTTCATTATATTATAGATTGCTATCTAGAATTTTTATGAGAAAAACCCTAGTCATCTAGAAACCCTAAAATTCCCTCACTACTCATGACTTCTAGGACTTGTAGGTAGTCTATGATGCAATGTAATCCCTAGTGTTGATTAAAGGAAAGATGATTTTATTTTTGCTAATTCTAGGATTTGTAAACCCTAGGATTCCATCCTCCATTGTTGCATAGAAACTCTTAATTGACAAATTGACACCATGTTTTTGGTATTGTATATTTTTGCTTGGTTATATTTGTCAATAAGGATTGCAGATATAAAGATCATAGCTAAATTCAAAGGGAGCATTTCAATGAAGATCTCACAAGGTTTGTAAGAAGGAGCAACTCAAGGTATGTCTAAAGATCACAAGATTTTATAGCCAAACTTCTTCATCAAAAATTACAATCATTTTGAAATTTGTTGTGTATTACCAACTTTCTTATGTTTAGAGTCTTGAATCATAAAGATTCTTGTTAGGGTCATTAATCATTAGATTGAATCTACCCTCGTTATACTATCTCGTCATTTATTCATTTTTGTGATCCTCTTAGGATTATTGATAAAGTATAGAACTTAAAATGAAAACTCTATCCTTTTGATGTCTTGGATTTTGGTATTCTTAAAAATCCTAGTCTTTTAGGGTTTGCTATTATTATCATAGTTACAAATTGAAACCTTAGATTTTTAAGATTTTGATAAATTAGGGCTTGTTGTTAATAAGTAGAAACCCTAGATTTTAGGGTTTGGTAAATTAGATTTTATAAGAAAAACCCTTGTTATAGCTAAAATGAGGTCCTAGGAATGAAACCCTAGGTATGTATTCTTCTACATAATCAAAATCATAGCTTGATTAAAATTGTCGTATATCTAACTTTGATGTATTGATGATTGTGTCTTGGGTTTACCTAGTAGGTATGAATATTGAATGTTAGTGCATCCTAGATATGTGAGTATGCTCACGTAATTGTTAGTACCCATGTTTTAATTTGTGAAATCTAGGGTTTGTAACAAAACCCTAGTAGAGATTGATATTGCTATCGTGATTTTGATAGAGTATAGGGTTTGCTACTAACCCTAGTAAAGTCTGACATAAAAGCACATTGTTGAAACCTTAGATGAATAGTAGGATTGTTATTTGATTGAATTGTTGACATCTAAGACTTTGTATCTTGAAAATGAAGTCTAGGGTTCATGACAAAACCCTAGCAAGAAGTTAAAGTCAAGTATGTGAAAGAATGTAACCTTTGCTAATTATAAAGCTAACTAGGCTTAGGTATCTAATATCTAAATTTTCGATGTTTTGATGCTTCCATTATAATAATATGACTTTGATATAGTTAAACTTCATGCTTGTATTTTGGTTCTACTTGCTATTAAAGGTTTTCCAGATACATGATCTTCAAAATATTGAAGATGTTTGATAGTAATGATGAGCATGATGAATGAAGCTATAAATGATGATGATCAAGATGATCTTGATTCCATAAGAAGAAATGAAGCATTGAGAGGTTGAAGTTTCTTCAATGTTATAAAAGGAAGGAAGCTATTGATCTCCCAAAGTTAAGAGGGAGCCTGGATAGAAGAAAAGGTATATCTCCCCATTTGAGAGGGAAGGCATATTGTGACAATCATAATCTCTAAGTAAGAATGAAACTACAAATGAATGTTTGTGAAAAGGACTTGAGAAGTACTGAGGCTATAGATGGTGTTGCTGAAGAAGTGAAAGAAGAAGAAGAATTTCGACAAGTTGTAGTTGGATAACTTATAAACAGCATGAAGATGATTGAGGACCCCAATGGTTTGTGTTTACTTGAATATATATTTGAAAGTCTATTACTGATTGGGGTTGTGTTTGTACAGGTAAATCTCTCCATAAGTCTAAGGTTGAACACTTTAGAACCATGCTTGGACAAATGTGTTGAAGAATGTAACTAGGTTCGGTCTTCATAATTGTACACAAGTCAAAAATGAAATATATATTTGTCAAAGAAAGCAAAAGAAAAATTATTATTAATTAAATTGACTTGTTAAAGCAAGGGTTTCATGCTTGGGTCAATTATCATAGGTTCGGCCTCCATTGTAGGCTTTAGGATTTTTATTTAAGTCAAAAACCAATTTTGTTTGGTCAAAAGACTCTTCCATCAAGTCTCCTTGCAAGTCAGCCTTCAAATTAATTGTCTACAAGTCGACTTCATCAAATAGACTCATGTCGGCTTATTTCAGTGAGAAACTACTATATATATTCATGTAACCTTCGCTCAACAGAACAGAAAGCAAGCAGCAACAACACTTGGCAACACATTCGATGAACTTTAGCTTCTCTGTCTAGGAATAGCCTTCAGTAAAGGTTTAGCCCTTCAGGAGGTATTGATTCATCAATCGAATTCCCTAGGCTTTCCCATTCAACACGGTTATAGATGTAGTACCACCATTCCTTTCCTTGTTAGAAACACATAAAGATTATGCCATATCACAATTGTTTCAAACTAGGAAAGGGTAATATATAATGGTGAGTTTAAAATATTCAGAGTATGAGTTTCATCTCTAGTGTTGCTCTACTGCCAGTAGGCCTGGACAATACCCCGACAGAGTCACTACAGGAGCGCAAGCATTGCTTCGTTGCCAACAAGCATGAACAGTACCCCTGTGAAGTTACTTGCCTCACCTCTCTGCGCAGGAAGTGTTTCTCTTCATTCACCCTTTATTTATTTACTAGTAGGACTGTGCTTAGGCACTTATTATTTCAATGGGATGGAAGAGGGATCCCAACTTATTGAGAGCAAAAGAGGTTGCTCCTTTAGAGAAGCATATATATAACCTATGATATAGGTTTGCCCGCTAAATATTTTCCCCTTATCCTTTCTCTACTCGATTGGATGCACATGCGGAACCACAAGTAGATTCAACACCAAGTTGAGGAGTAGAGATGCTAAAATGAATGCAGGCCTCGTGGGTTCACTCAAGGTTTTCTTCTTGAATGTATTGTATTTTTCATCTAGACTTTTCTCGACTTAAGGTATCTTTCTGAGATAGTCAAGCGTTATAGTTGTCACATCCTTTATCTATTTCGTCACATACTCTTCCAAAACCATATACACTTTCACACAAAAGTCTTATTTATGTACAATGACCAAAACAAAAGGAGACAACATAGTACATGACTTGACACGACAAACACAAAACATACCCAAAAGAAAATTGTACAACGCAAAGCAGTGTAGAGATGCTACTGAAAGTAGTGTTTGAGATCTTGGCCATTGACGGCAAGAGGGTCAGTCCTCCCATATAAATATTTCAACTTGAAAGCATTATGACCAAGTTTTTGTTCGATTGTAAAGGGGCCAATCAACATAGATTGAAACTTCGTGTGTTAGCCTTTCTCTTTGTGGGCTATATCCCACTTCAATACTAAGTCACCCACATCGAAATTCTCCCCGCAAATTTCTTATCAAACCAACGCTTAATACGGTTTTGGTGCAGAGCAAATATTTCTTTGGTTTTCAGCGTTTCTTCCTCAAGTTTAAGCAAGATATCTACCCTACTTTGGACTAGGAGACATGGTTTGCCTTGGGACTCTTGGGAGAGTTGAGAGGTCGGAAGATACTATTGGGAGGCAAGATAGCTTCTTTACCATATATGACGAAGTATGGAGAGGTTTTGAGAGAGCGCTTGGAATTTACACAATCAGCCCATGGTGTATTCATCAAAGCATTGTGTCAGTTCCTTTGTTCAGAGAAAACAATTTTATTGATTATGCGAATGAGGTATTTATTAGTTGATTATGCTAAATCGTTCCCCTGTGGGTAAAAATTTGATGCATGCTTCAAAACAATACCATTTTCTAATGCAAACTCATAAAGTTTCAATGAGGAAAAGTAAGTTGCATTATCAAAGACAAGCGACGTTGGAATGTCGAACCTACTTATGATTTTCTATTTCAGAAATTGGATGACTTCTTAGTCGTTGACTTGTCTTAATGGAACCGCTTCAGCCCATTGAGTGAAATAATTTGTTGTCACTAAAATGTATCGGTGTCGCTTCAACAAATGTGGAAATATCTCACCAATAACATCTAGTCCCCACTATTGGAAAGGCTCTACGACTGCTATTGGTAGCAGTGGAGTGGCTGACTTCTGATCTCGACCAGCACATCTCTAACATGTTAGGCACTTCTAGGCGTAAGCATGAGCATCCTTAAATAAAGTGGGCCAATAATAGCCGGCTCTCATTACTTTATGTGTAGTTGTATCACCCACAAAGTGCCCACCTATTGGTCCATTGTGCAAATATTTTAATACCCTTTTTGTATCCCGAGGCTCTACGCACCTTAGCAGGACACCATTATGGTGCTTTCGAAAAGGCACTCCATGTATGAGTTGATAAGATAGAGCTTTAAGACGAATTACCCTTTTATGCTTATTTGATAAATGTGGTGGCAAGGTGCCATGCTCTAGATATTGTCGTATATCTGAATACCAAGGCATGGTTGGGCTTGTTGGAGGAACTTGTTCAAGGTTATACATATCTATTTCCTATTCCCATCCTGAAAGATATTCTTCTGGAGAATCTCTTGCTTCTACTACAAGTCGACAGAGGTCATGGCCCTTAACAGTATGAACTGCCTTGAACTCTAAATCATATTCCTGTAAACAGGTTGTCCAGTTTGCTCTCTTCTCACCCATCCCTTGTTGCACGAAGAGCGTTATCACTGCTAGATGAGACACATATATAATTGTGTGAGCTTTGAGGAGATAGGGCCTAAAGTGCTTGACTACTTTATATATTGCATAAGCTTGTTTATCAATAGCAGGGTAATTTAACTCTGACCTCTGTAAACCAGCACTCATAAAAGATATAGGTCGTTCATTTCCCTCATTATCCTTTGCATTAATATAGTTGCGATAGATGCATCATAAGAGAAAGTATATATCAGGAAATATTTGCCATAATTCGGACTATACAGTGCAGGAGCATCAGCGATAGCTTGCTTAATACAAACAAAGGTATCCTTCTCCCTTTTATCCCATTTGTAAATTGCATCTTTCTTAATCATCTCTTGCAGTGGCTTGGCAATCTAAGCATAATCAGAGATGAACTTACGCAGGAAATTAATCTTCCCGAAGAAAGATTGCATAACTTTCCTGTTCACAGGAAAAGGGATTTGAGCTATAGTTTTGACCCTTTCGGGATCAACCTCGATTCCCCTTTGGGAGATGATGTGTCCTAAGAGAGTACCTTCCAACACACCAAAGACGTTCTTTTTTGGATTCAAAGAAATCCCATACTTACGAAATCGCTCAAATATCTGCTTCAGATGATGCACATGGTCTGATTTCTTCTTTGAAAATACAGTTACATCATCCAAATATAATACAACACTTTTTCCAATCAAGCCACGGAACACGATGTCCATAGCCCTCTGAAAAGTAGCATCGGCATTAATAAGTCTGAATGGCATCCGCTTGAATGTAAAAGTACCCCACTTTGTTTTGAAGGTGGTCTTTAGATGGTCCAGTTCCACTACTAGCACTTGATTATATCCGGAGAACCCATATAGCAGCGAGAACATCTCCGACCCATATACCGTTTGGATTATTTGTTGCATAGATGGCATCGGGTAGTTATCTTTATCTAATGCCTGGTTGAGATTGCGAAAATCGACACATAGTTGTATCTCACTAGACTTTTTCCTCACAGGGACCAAGTTGGAAACCCAACTAGAATGTCTTACTTTAAAGATGATCTGAGCATCCAACATCTTCCTTAACTCCTTTTGGATTAGGGGTTCAAGTGTTGGATGAACCTTTCTAACCTTGTGTTGATACGGCTTCACCCCTTCTTTAATAGGAATGACATGTTGGATAATATGTGTATCATGTCTTTAAATCATCGTATGTCCATGCAAACACATCGTGATACTGCTTAAAGAGACGAATAAATGCTTGTCGTTCTTGCAGAGAGCAACATGTACCGAGGTTTACATATTTCGGAATGTCCTCTATTCCAAAGTTGACTTGTTGATAAGATAACTTCGAGCTTTGAGTCTTACTATTAATTGGTCCACTGAAAAGGTTTTGCAGGTCATAAAATTTTTCCAGAGATACCACACCTTTAGGCATTGTATTTCCTTTCGATGCTTCAACTACTCCCTACAAAGCCTTTTCGTGCTAATCTTCGTCAATGGTCGCATCTTTACACACGTCTGCATTGGCCATGAAATGCAGTATCTATTGGTCGTCATTAAAAACATGAAAGTTAGTCACGTTATTAGGCACAGATGGTTTATAAATAATCTCTATAGAAAAACCATTACTTAAAGGTGACATCCTAGTAGTTACATTAGCTAATGTATCGGCAGCAGCATTTTTAGTTCTAGGAACATAAATAAAATTAAATGCTTTAAAATGAGAAATGAGTCGTCATACCTCTCGCTGATAGTTTCTCAAATTTGATGATACACAATGGATAGTGTTCTGTACCTGACGCGTGACAACTTTTGAATCACCAATTACCTTAAGTGCCTCCACCTTGAGGTCAATGGCTTTCTTTATTCCCAGAACGAGTGCTTCATATTTGGCAGTGTTATTTGTGCACTCAAACTCCAAGCGGCATGATAAAATGTACCTCTTGTTATGTGGGTCTATTAGAACACAACCAGCTCCAGAGCCATCCTGAGTCTTAGAACCATCGAAATATAAGGTCCACAAATCAGTAGCTACTAAGCTAGTTCCTACATTACTACTTGTATGCACATTTATATTACAAGATTCATCTGCACCAGTTGGACTGCAAGGAAGCAGCTCCAACTATGTATATAATGGAATAGGTGATGGTTGCGCTTGTGCTTGGTAACACCCGTGGTTAACCTCTAAAAAGCAATTTCCAAAAATGATGTCAGCAAGGCCGATTTGCTCATTATGCGCTTCAAGCAGTGTCACAGTGTTCTTCATATAAGGCTCGCTTTCTACTCAAATCTGGTTGTCTTTGCCCTTATATGGAAGCCATAAATGTGTCCAGTTTGTTGAGAACTATCCTTGTAGCTTACTGGACTAATATCTACTTAAGAGTAAACGATAGGCATAGGTGTACTCAATGGTCGGATGATAAGCAAATGACAACATTGTCGTGTTCACCAATTGCCTGGACCAGTGATCTGTCCAGTTGTATGATCCGTGCATCGGTTTTATCCCATTTAGCATTAATTTTCTTAGCTACAGATAGAGGCATTACATTTGTGGATGCACCGGAATCGACCAAACAATTATGGACATTACAATTAAAGATTTCAAACATTAAGAGACAAGGGGGGCAGAGAGTGTTAGTATTTAAATTTACAACATTAACTACAAATTTGAGAATACCAAGAGACTTACCAGACACGGCTTGAGAAGAAGAAACTTTGTCACCTAATGGAGGCAGCGATGAGAACTCTTGGACATTCAGCTCATGTTGGCCTACTATCTTAGCGAGCTCAAAATTTGAAATATTGGCACAAGCTCTCTTCATATCTTCAATGATCATATAATCAATACTTTCATTTATAACAGGTCGACTCTGAAGTATCTGGAGGTGTAACGTTGTCAGAAACTTCCAGAGTGATGGGCTTGTTCTTATTGCTCGTGGAAGCATTCTTAGGAGTTGGAGCACTTCTAGACTTGCTTTGTGCATTCTGAGCAGGTTGAGTTGGCGTTAGAATCTTTCTTAATAGCTTTTTCTTCAACTCCTGCTGAGAAATTGGCCCTTTTATCCTCAAGTTATATCGACCAGTGGTAGACTGAGGAGGAGCCTCACTTCCTGGTGGTTCTTCAGCACTTTTCTTATCATCATTGAATATGATATCAAATGCATTAACTAAGTGTCCTACACTTGTACTTTCCTCAATCATAGCAAGTTCTTTTGTTTCTTCAATCTGCTCAGACTACTCATCTGTTAATAAGGTATCAACAATGTGAGCTTCCATAGCATTCATGTTGTGATTCCACTGTGGGCATGTCTTCTCTGAATGCCTCTCCTAATGGAAAGTGAAATAGTTGACCACGCCTAAACTTTCAACATTAAACACAACATTTGAGCTCTGTGCAGATTTGGTTGGTTGATTGTTGTTGTCTCTTTTAAGAAAAAACATGGAAGTCTTGTTGTCAGTAGATGCATCACTCGACTTTATCTTTAATTGAGTTACTTCATTAGTCAATATCTTCAAAGGCTTGGCCAAGCTTTCCATATCGAAAGAATCTTTTTCCTTAGTTTTGGTTAAAGAAGCTTGAGTTTTCTTACCCGCATCTATGGAGTCTTTAGAATCATCAGAGTCTACAATGACTCCAATAGAACGCAGATCCTTTTCAACAGCAAGGGCTTCTGCAAAATTTAACGCCAATGTCTCCTTCGTAGTTCTCTTGACAAACGCAAAGACATTGGTGGGCAAGGCAGTTGTATAATAATATTTAGTGATATCATCATGTGGTTGCACATATGTGGGAAACTTATTCAATATACAGTATATCTTTGATTGAAATCTTTCACTCTCTCTTTGTCTCCCATCTTGAGGTTCCCGAGTTCTTTTAACAACATGGCGGGGTTTTCCCGAGTTCTTTTAACAACATGGCGGGGTTTTATCTTCTGCAAACTTCTCTAAAAACAATTTTTTAAACTCCCTGCAATTGCGAATGGAATTGGGCGAAAGACTATGATACCATACAGACGTTCTACCTTCCAAAGTGTATGAAAAAGGCCTATTGGCGACGTCATCAAATCGTACCTCAAGAATTTGTAAATGCATGTAGAAGTCGTTAATATGATCTTCAAATTTTGTCTTCTTGTGAAGATCAAACTTTAATAATATCTTTTCTGGATGTTTAGGCATGCGGTGAAGATTATCCAAAAGAGAAAGTGGCCCTTGGGCCATCCAATCCAAACCTTGATCAGCCATGTCTTTTCCTCCTTCCTCCTCTTCCTTAGAATCTGAACAGTCTTCTCCTTCTCCGTTCAAATCTTCATTATAATCAGGTTATTCTTCGTTAGAAAATTGAAAATCTCCCTCGTCACCTTCTAAACCCTCTTCAATAGGTGGAAGATCTGCTTGTTGAACATGCTCTTCTAAAGGTTATGCTAACTCTTTAAGGGTAACAATAACCAAATCTTCCACTGATGAAACCAATACACTAATACGAGTTGTCTCTTTCTTGGATTATAAGCAAGATTATGAGTGACAGGAAGTAACCCTAGAGCTCTTGCGAATTGACGAGTAATTGGACGGATTGTCCGCAGTTGATCGAAAGTAACTTCAAAAGTTTGTTCCGAAGCAAGATGAGAATATTCTCTAATCTCAGGAATGGGAATTGGAATTGAACTCGGACCGTTACTGCCTTGCACAGATGCTTCGTTGTTCGGGTGAGGTAAATTGTCAACCATAAAAAGGTGGTCGCCCTCCTTCTAGCACTAGAATGTTGATGGTGTTGGATCCTGCCAACATAAAGGGGATCTCCCCTATATGAAGTCCCAATTAGACTTCACATTGTTTGGTGTAGGAGTCCCATTCGAAATATGGCCTGACCGCCATTTACTTAAAGATTTTCCTTGGCTTGAGCAATTAGCATGAGAGAGTAGCACGCATGTACTTTTGAATGAGAAAGAAAATATGCCTTGTGAAATGCCCAATTGTAGAATGTTTCAAGGTTCTTTCACTGAAAGGAACAAAAGTGAGCCCTCAAGAGACAAGTATTAATACTGATCTAGTGAAAACACACAAACATATGCATGAGAGAATCATTAGACATCAAGCGAAATAATTGACATAAATGCAACAATGATTATAACCACCGCAACACACTTTCAATAAGATAAGTACTTAATCCACCATAATAGTTCAATTTCTTCAGTACATAAGAATGCCAACATAAACCGCAAACATTCGAAGAATAGTCTTAAAACATCAACGAACTATGTATGAAAATGTATTCGCCCAATTGGCTTCAAGTATTAAGCAAAAATTCCAAGATACATGAGTATAATGAACACCACTTGCTCCAAATAGTGGAGCATTAGAGCCACCACTTGCTCTCCAAAAGGACTATCTCTATCTCTCTAATGCCTTGTGGGAGAAGCCTGTTACCCACCACCTGTGAGTAGTGTATATAGGAGAAAATTTTTCTCCTAGATGGTCCTCAGCCTGCAACTAGCAACCCCTTGCAGCCACCAGATAGCTCCATGTGCCATTGTCTACACCACTTGAGCCATCCATGTGGTCCCTCGACCACTTGTCATGAATGTATGTTTGAAGGGGGGCCTCCCGACCTTGAAGGTATGGTTTTTCATTGGAATAGTTGAGTAATTTTCCTTACTTGTCATGGACACTTTTGGGCATGGATTGGTGGGGGTTAGGTCTGTATTCTTGTCTCCACTACCCGATTTTGTTGTTACCCTTGTATCCTAGTCCCATGGGATCTCCTTTATTGGCCATTAGCTTCAGGGATGGCACCACATGGGAAATCCTAATTTTGGTCGTGTGGTTTTGCTTCCCAATACCACCTACAATACTCCCCTTCCACTCATTTTAGCCCCATTCATCTCTTTTCCCATCTGGGCCCACATAGGGTTAGCCTCCCCCTCCCCTTGTCCACACCTAGGGTCGGGCATGGAATGATGCCCCGAAAGTTGATGCAGCTAAAAAGAAAATTAAAAAAAAGCATAATTTGGCCACTCAATAGGAAATGTACCACAAAATGCAAATGATGGTCGGGACATACAAATTTAGCACATTGGCAAAAGCCAAACATGAGCTCTCCCCATTATCCATGGCCATCACCTTGGTTCCTATGGGCCCAAGATGAGCCCCCTCCATCATTAAGGAACCCAGGATTGTCCCAACCCCTGGTGGGGCGATGAAATACTCCAGCATAACAAGGTATCCACTGCTATGTATTACACATCATGCTCTCATCCCCTAGAGCCTCGAGCAATTATGAAGAAAAATCAATAAAAGGCAAAAGGCATATGAAGAAGGGTGGAAAAACAAAGGTCGAGCTAACTCATTTACCATGACTTTCTCCCTCTTCACTCATATACCCAGGTCTAGGCTTCCCTTATTATAGTTACCCTTGTACCATGACATGTGGTTCGGATGATTCCCTTGATCCCCACTCTCTTCCATTGTTATATCATGTGCCACCTATCATTTGAGGGATGTACCATGGACATGTCACCCCTTTTAAAAGTTGAAACCACCTAATAGGGTCCTTGATTAACCCCCTTATTGAGCTTGGAGACACTTGTACATGCTAAAGCCCACTATGGAAGGGCATGCCACCATGAAGTGCCCTATTGGTTCCATGACTTGTAAGCTCTTTTACTTGATTATTCTAATGATTTGTTGAATTGGGGGGAAAGGGGACGCATCGAACCTTATGCAAGATTGCAAATGGTTTCCCATTTGGGGCTTGGTTTCCCTATACGGGGTCCTAGCCCTCTAGAGGGCCACATTGGCAGTTGTAGGGTGAGCATTGAGAGCCATGGGCCTCCACCATAGCAGAAATTACTTCATGGATTCCCAGCAACACTCATTGATTGTTCGTGTTCCACCTTTTGGATGAGGATGATGCACCTAGTTTACCATGCCCATCCGACTCCACACTTGCACCATATACTTGGGTATGTTCCAAGGTTCCGCAGGATGTTTCTCACACAGAGAGAGGGAATATATCATCATCCTAGCCCTTACAAATGGTCTACGGGAATTTTTGATTCACTTGGAGACCCTGTTGAAATTTGGTTACCAAAGAACAGGTGGTTCCCTAAGGCTTTGATCTTTGGCCTAGGGAAAAGTGTCCAAAAGAATTTAATTTTTCTCCTAAAGTAGCTTTATAAAGTTATAAAGTAAAATCTAATTTAAACGTGACTTTAAGTGAAAAAATTACTAAAGTCTAATTTTAAAGTGACTTTAATAAAATTAAAGTAAAATTATAAAAAAAAAGTGACTTTGGAAATAAATGACTAAGTGGGTCTTTATTAAAGTGGGGTGAATTAAAAAATAGAAAGTGAGATTTAAAAGAGCATTTAATCTCAGCCCTAGATCTAAAGCTATTTCAGCCATTGGATTTGGGGATAACCCAAAAGTCACTTAGAGTTCTATTAAAGGAGGAAAAGGAGAGAAAAGGTCATTAATTCTTTCATGAGCAGATTGAGAGAAGGAGAAGGAGAAAGCTGAAGAGAATTTTTTGAGTAGTGAGAAGGAGGGCAGTAGCACTAACTTTCAGCAAATCCGTACAGCAGGGCAAAGCACGAAGTTTGAGGCAAGTGGGCACGAATTTCGAGGAGAAAACAGCAGATTTCGAGGGAGGCCGTACAGCCATTCCGACACTGTTTTCGAGGTTGTTCATACAGTTTTGAACACTGTAATTTCTGCTGTAATTTTTCTGTTTTGTGGGCATGAAAACCGAGGTGGAGTTTGGCACGATTTTCAAGATAAGTTATGTTTCGAAGTTGCTATAATTTTATTTGTTGTGTAAATTTCTGCATCACTGTAAAAGCAATATTCAGAAAATAAAGAGAAGCTTTCGAACTGGTTTTCCCCAAGAGTTGTAGGGGGTTTTTCCAGGGTCATGTTGACCAAAAATCACCGTGTTAAAATGTTTTGTGTGGCTGTTTTAGTCTGCTGATTTTTATTTCTGCAATTTCCAGCACTGTGAAAATTTTCCAAAATTTGTGTTTTCAGAAAATATTTATTTTCCAGCTTGTTGAATGTAAGGCTATGGGAAAGGGCATTTAACTATTTGGATAAATAAGGTGAAACTGAAAACCAATGTGGGAAAATAGAAATTTCTACATGGTATTGGAGCTTGGGTGCTGAAAGTGCAGCTTGGGACAACAAAGAGAAAAATTACAAGTTGCTGATTTTTCACTCAGAAAATTCCAGCAAGCTGCTTTTCACACACAGAAATTTTATCTTTACTACAATAGTGTTATTTTCAATTTTTAGGACAGCAAGGATGTCATTGGGATTGAGGGTGGAAGATAGGTTGGATGGGCATAGTAATTACAGCGTTTGGAGAGAAAGAATGCAGAGCATCTTTGAGGAGGGAGAAGTCTGGGATATCATGGTTCATACCCAATAGTAGCTTGTTAATGTGCCTACTGATGTTGTTCAATTGGCAGCATTTAATAAAAAGAATAACAAGGGAAAAATTTTGATTCTGGATGGTATTAAAGACCATGTGATTCCTCATGTGAGAGGAAAGAGACATGCTCATGAGATGTGGTCTTCCTTGACCAATCTCTACCAGAGTACCAATGAGAACAGAAAGATGGTCCTAAGGGAGAAGCTGAAGACCATTAAGATGGGGAAGAATGATAGTGCAACTGGTTATCTCACAAAGATAACTAATGTGAGAGATGCATTGGCAGCAATTGGAGAGGTCATTCCAAACACTGAGTTGGTGCGGATTGCAGTGAATGGCCTTCCTACTTCATGGTTGAATTTTGCTGATGGGGTTTGTGCACGTGAGACCCTTCCCACATGGGAGAGGTTTTGGGATGATTGCATTCAGACAGAGATCAGGAAGAGTCAGCTTGGGGCAGCCAAGCCAGTTGAGCAGGATGAGGATGTAGCATTGTTGGCTGGAGGCAAGAGAGGCAAAGGCAAGAAGCATGCTTCCACAAGTGGTGGTGGGGACAAAGGCAAAGGTAAAGGTAAACAGGAGAACACGCAGAAGGACTACTCCAAAGTGAAGTGTTGGAGTTGTCAGAAGATGGGACACTATGCAGTTGTGTGTCCGGAGAAGAAGAAGAAGGGGAAGAACCAGACCATGGCAGCATCAGCAGAGATTGAGGACTTTTCAGATAGATTTGACCGAGAGTTTGGGTTCAGTGCTTGTGAGTCCACTAGTGCAAGATCACCTGCCACGGAGGTTCAGAGGGAGCATGCATTTCCCTCGACTAGCGGAGCATCTTCGGGTATCTGGTATGTGGACAGTGGGGCTTCACGTCATATGACAAGAGTCCGTGAGTACTTCTCAGAGCTTTCAGAGAGTGGCACTGATATAGAGGTAGTACTCGGTGATGACAGAGTTGTTAGAGCAGTCGGTGTGGGAACACTGACATTTCAGAGGGAGTCTAAACCTCCCTTGAAGGTGTCAGATGTTCTTTATGTGCCAGGGATGAGGAAGAACCTCATATCCGTCTCAACTTTGGAGGACAGAGGATATGAGGTACTGTTCAGGGGAGGACAGGTGTTGATGTATCCCAGAGGCACTCCAGCTGATTCAGCTAGAGTGATAGGTGTACACCATGCAAAGGTGTACAAGTTTGCATTTCAGTCCCTTTTGGCATTGAGCAGCAGTACCGACAGCAGAGCTAGCAGTTCTGAGCAGTGTGAGATTTGGCACCGCAGGATGGGGCACATGTATCATGGAGCCTTGAGGACATTGCGGGAGATCACTACAGGTGTGCCAGATTTCAGTACTGATCACATTGATACATGCAGAGGATGTGCGATGGGCAAGTTTGCCAAATCCCCTTTTCCCAGCAGTGACAGCAAAGCGACTGGGATACTTGATTTGATTCATTCCGATGTGAGCGGTCGGATGTCTCATGTTTCCTTGAGTGGATATGATTATTATGTGTTATTCATTGATGATCACTCCAGGAGGACCTGGATTTATTTCTTGAAGACCAAGAGTGAGGTCTTCAAGCAGTTTCAGGAGTTTAGAGCTCTTGTGGAGACACAGACAGGTCGGAAGATCAAGTCCCTGAGGTCGGACAATGGAGGTGAGTACACCCTTGGAGAGTTTGTTGAGTATTGTGCAGAGGCAGGCATTAGGAGGGAGTTCACAGTTCCTTACAACCCCTAGCAGAACGGGGTTGCAGAGAGGAAGAACAGATCCATCATTGGGGCTGCCAAAGACATGTTACATGATCAGGGGTTACCTTTGTTTTTGTGGGCAGGGGCCTGCAATACTGCTGTATACTTGTAGAACAGGAGTCCGCATCGTGCCTTGGGGCATGTGACTCCAGAGGAGGCTTTTTCTGGGAAGAAGCCTGATGTTGGTCACTTCCGTATCTTTGGGTGTATTGCATACTCCTACGTACCCAAGGAGAAGAGGATCAAGTTAGAGCCCACCGTAAAGAAGGGTATCTTTGTGGGCTATAGTGAGACCTCGAAAGCCTTTCGGATCTATATTCCTGCTTCGAGGAAAGTTGTTATCAAGCGGGATGTGAGATTCGAGGAGGACCGGGCTTTCAGAAGGTCACGGGAGTTAGAGTATCTGGATCAGCCAGACCCTCAGCAGCAGTTGAGTCAGTCACAGAGATCCAGTGGGTAGGGATCAAGAGGATCCGGAGGTACATCTATGACGATGTCTAGTCCGTCAGTGAGCAGTGGCTCGCAGAGTCAGAGGGGTGGTGCTTCGGGCAGGCATGCAGAGCAGTCCACAGAGCAGTTCACTAGGGAGTCCACTGATGGACAGTTCACACGGTACTTCAGCGTCTACAGGTTCAGGTTCAGGCAGGAGGACAGCAGACAGACAGTCAGGAGTTCAGACTTCTGATGAGGAGGAGTTTCATTCTCCAGTGGGAGAGGTGTGCTCAGGGAAGAGGAAGCCCAAGTGGCTTCAGGATACCTTGAGAGAGGCCACATTTGTTGCTGCGCCTAAGAGGTCGGTGAGAGAGAGCAGACCACATGAGAGGTTTTGTAGCTATATGGCAATGGTTGCCAACATCATTGACTCTGAGCCTTCTAGCTATGAGGAGGCAGCTAGCCAGCAGGTCTGGAGAGAGGCCATGCAGGAGGAGTATTCTTCTATCATGAAGAATGATGTTTGGGAGGTGGTGCCGAGGCTTGAGGGCAAATCCGTGGTTACTTCCAGATGGCTTTACAAGGTAAAGCATGTTGCAGATGGCAGCATTGAGAAATTCAAAGCGAGGTTTGTGGCTAGAGGGTTCTCTCAGGTAGAGGGAGTTGATTATGAGGAGACCTTCGCTCCCGTGGCTCGATATACTTCGATCCGCTCCATTATATCGATAGCAGCAGAGATGGGTTGGAAGATCCACCCGATGGATGTGAAGACCGCATTTCTCAATGGCTTCATACAGGAGGAGGTGTACATTGAGCAGCCACAGGGCTTTGAGGTGCATGGGAAGGAGTCCCATGTGTGCAGACTGAAGAAGGCCCTTTATGGCCTGAAGCAAGCTCCCAGAGCTTGGTACTCCAGGATAGACACATACTTGCAGGAGATGGGTTTCACAAAGAGTGAGGCAGATCCGAACTTATACTTCATTGTGATAGGTGAGGAGCCTCTCATTCTGGTGTTGTATGTGGATGACTTGGTCATTACAGGTGCAGAGAGACTCATAGAGCACTGCAAGAGAGATCTTGCGGCGGAGTTTGAGATGAAGGACATCGGTTTGATGCATTACTTTTTGGGTTTGGAGGTGTGGCAGGAGGAGGGGCATTTCTTCCTGGGACAGGGGAAGTATATTGTGGACATCCTTGGCAGATTCCACATGGAGGATTGTAGACCCATGTCGACACCAATGATCACCAACTGGAAGAAGCTTCATGCTTCGGATTCCGAGTTGGTGGATCCCACATTGTACAGACAGCTGATTGGTTCCTTGATGTATTTGGTCAACACTAGGCCAGATATTTGTTTTGCAGTCAACACGATGAGTCAGTTTATGTGTGAGCCTAGGAAGGTTCACTGGGTGGCCGCAAAACACATTTTGCGGTACTTGCAGGGGACAGTGGATTATGGTCTGGACTACAGGCAGGGGGATGGAGTGAGATTGGCAGGTTACACTGATTCTGATTGGGCAGGTTGTGCTTCTGATAGGAAGAGCACTTCAGGGTTTTGTTTTGGGTTGGGTTCGGCAGTGGTGTCATGGTTCAGCCGGAAGCAGCAGTCAGTAGCATTGAGTTCAGCGGAAGCAGAGTATATGGCAGCCAGTCTAGCTAGTTGTGAGGCCATCTGGCTTCGCAAGATGTTGTTTGGCTTATTTGGTCAGCCGTTGAGACCTTCAGTGATTTACTGTGATAATCAGAGTTGTATTAAACTCACGGAGAATCCAGTATTTCATGACAGGTCAAAGCATATCGGGATCAAATATCATTTCATCAGAGACTATGTTCAGAAGGGAGCTATGAAGCTTGAGTATATTCCCACTGATGAGCAGGTTGTAGATATTCTTACCAAAGCCTTACCATGGGGCAAGCATGTCTACTTCAGAGACAAGATGGGTGTGGTGAGGAACACCTTCCTCGGTAAGAGGGAGTGTTGAAATTTGGTTACTAGAGGACAGGTGGTTCCCTAAGGCTTTGATCTTTGGCCTAGAGAAAAGTGTCCAAAAGAATTTAATTTTTCTCCTAAAGTGGCTTTATAAAGTTATAAAGTAAAATCTAATTTAAAAGTGACTTTAAGTGAAAAAGTTACTAAAGTCTAATTTTAAAGTGACTTTAATAAAGTTAATGTAAAATTAGAAAGAAAAAGTGACTTTGGAAATAAATGACTAAGTGGGTCTTTATTAAAGTGGGGTGAACTAAAAAATAGAAAGTGAGATTTAAAAGAGCATTTAATCTCAGCCCTAGATCTAAAGCTATTTCAGCCATTGGATTTGGAGATAACCCAAAAGTCACTTAGAGTTCTATTAAATGAGGAAAATGAGAGAAAAAGTCATTTCATTCATTAATTCTTTCATGAGCAGATTGAGAGAAGGAGAAGGAGAAAGCTGAAGAGAATTTTCTAAGCAATGAGAAGGAGGGCAGCAGCACTAACTTTCAGCAAATCCATACAACAGGGCAGAGCACGAAGTTCGAGGCAAGTGGGCACAAATTTCGAGGAGAGAAAACTGCAGATTTTGAGGGAGGTCAGACAGCGATTTCGGCACTGTTTTCAAGGTTGGTCGTACAGTTTTGAAGGCTGTAATTTCTGCTGTAATTTTTCTGTTTTATGGGCACGGAAACCGAGGTGGAGTTTGGCACGGTTTTCAAGATAAGTTCTGTTTCGAAGTTGCTGTAATTTTTTTGTTGTGTAACTTTCTGCATCACTGTAAAAGCAATATTCAGAAAATAAAGAGAAGCTTTCGAACTGGTTTTCCCCAAGAGTTGTAGGGGGTTTTTCCATGGTCATGTTGACCAAAAATCACTGTGTTAAAATGTTTTGTGTCGCTGTTTTAGTCTGCTGATTTTTATTTTTGCAATTTCCAGCACTGTGAAAATTTTCCAGAATTTGTGTTTTCAGAAAATATTTATTTTCCAGCTTGTTGAATGTAAGGCTATGGGAAAGGGCATTTAACTATTTGGAGAAATAAGGTGAAACTGAAAACCGGGGTGGGAAAATAGAAATTTCTACAGACCCATGAGGATGTCATTAAGTCCCCACACCCATTTGGGAGCACCACAAGTTCGTGCTTAGAAAACAAGGGGCCAACCCCTTGTCCACTATGTTTGGAGTCCATTTCTTCATCATGGTAGCCCTTGGATTTCATTAGAGCTCCTCAAAGGCACAACGACTCACTGTGTTGATCATTCGACCCTCTTGAGAGGCTTATTCCCATATTATTGAGCTATTTGGTGTGCTTGTCACCAGATGAATTGTTATTATGCACATTATTTTATTTTAGGGGCTCAATTAAGCCAAATTAGCTAAATCGAACTCATTGGAGATTGTATAAATAAATGAAAGGTGATTCATTCTCTCATCATCACTTGAATTGGGGTTATTAGCTCTTATGAGATTTTTACTATCCCTTTTGGAGGAATAGTTTGGATGATATGGATGCATTTTGATGTTTGGATTTCTCTCTCTTGTCTTGGAGCTTCATTATTGACATAATATGATGATTGGATATACTCTTATGTACATGTAAGTGTTATTTTCATGCTTATTCTTGTTATTTACTTTCGTCACAAGAACGTTGCTGGGATTTTCACTATACAGGTCTGGAATTTACTGCTTTTCTATATGAATTAGTGGAAGTTGTGATCTTTTATAACATTGCATCATGTCATGGGCCATGTATGAATGGGTGAATGTTCCTAGAGATATTTTAAGTTAACTGCATCTCGACAAGTCATCATTTATTCCAAATCGAAGTATAAAGATGTTGAAGCAATTGCTCTCACGCCATAATGTCATGCGAAGTTGTTTGAAGGCCTCCTTGATTGGGTGAACTCTTTCCAAACCATAAATTCTCCTTGACTCCACTCTCCGAAAGGACAAGGCACTAATCCTCCATAAGTGATCAATTTAAAAGTTTATTTCTCTCACCTCCCCTTCTTTTTCTAGGCGTAGCCTCCATAAATCATTTAGGGCATCAATTATCCTACGTTCTAGCCATCAAAAGAGTTCGATCTTTTGTCCTCTACTGAGCTGGGGTTTTTTCTAGAGGCTCATCAAATTTCACGAAATTTCGAAGGAAAGATCTCAAGATATTGCAAGCCCTAGGCCGGGAATCATCTCTTGCCCTACGTTTCCCTTGGCTAGTGACCTCATTAGGATCATTGTATTCTATTCCAAGAAAATTTCTCCATTGATCCTCTTCTCCTCCACAATTAGGTCAAGTCCCTCCTTGGTTGATCAATTCCATACCCTTGACATAGTTTTGGGTTTGCTTGGCCTTGTGTGGTCCCACAACCTATCAATGTCAATTTCACAAAGATCACATAAAAGCCAAGTCTCCATAAAGATCTATAGGTCTAGGAACCATCTTGACAAAACATACTCTCAAAACCTAGCCCTAAGGATCTTCTTGGCTCTTTACGCATAAAGATCTCTAGATCTAGGAACCATCTTGACAAAACATACTCTAAAAACCTAGCCCTAAGGATCTTCTTGACCCTTCCTAAAGAGCCCATCACCTTGCTTCTAAAGCAAGCAAACCATCTAATTGAGTCTCTCTAGTGAATAGATCTAGGAATCACCTATTTATCTTATCATTGACCATATATTCTCGTGATTCCATCTTATCGAGTCTCCTCCAATCGGTGAAAGTCTGTAAAGAACAGGGAGACTTAGATGAGGTGACAGTGGGCTATCGCTCCATTGTTGCCCTTGACCTAGTTGTTGCTCCTTAGGATCCCCTCCTAGGACCCCTGCTAGTTTGAGCGGTAATAAAGCCAAGGTGAAAATTCTTCTCTCTGAGTAATGAGGCCTCCTTTATAACTAGAAACATGACTCTTCATGTTTGTTACCACTCAAACTAGTAGGGGTCTTAGGAGGGGATCCTATGGAGCATCTGTTGATTTTTGGGTAGCATCGGATGTGCTCTAGCTCCAAAATTTTGTGGAAGAGCTATAACACATGAGATCTCCAAGATCCAGAAATTGTTTGGAGAAATTCCACTCGGAATGAATGTTATTCAAATAATTAATTATTTTTAATGGAGACTAAGTTAAAACTTAGGCAATTAAAATAATTAAAGTGAATTCATATAAATGTGGGTGACAAGCTTCTAAGTGACAAGGATCAAGTCTATTTAAATCTTAGTCGTTGATTAAAGAATAGATCACGGTCGTTGATTTATCAACAGGAAAAGTATAAATGAAGACTTGTGTGTCAATTGGAGATACACCATGCAAATACTCAGTAACCCGAGGGAAGTCGATACTCTGGGAGAAGAGTTTGAATTCAGAGGGAGAGTTGCAGGGTGAAGGAAGAGGAGGGTATCAGTAGCAGTCAGAGACGGAGGAGGAGGGACGCAGAGCAGCAGAGAGGCAGTGCAGCAAAGCATGCAGTCCTCACGCAGAAAAGGATGCGGGGGTGATGCATTGGAGACTGGAGGGTCTCTAGGGTGTCATAATTTCTCCAGTGACTGGAGGAAAACCATCTCAGGTGTTTTCACAAATGTTTCTCCATGATTCTGCAAATCATTCCTAGTAAAGAGATTGTTGTTGAAGAATAATAAATAAACCCTCATCTGTTGCACCGGTTTTCCTGCATTGGGTTTTTCCGAGGACAATTGTCCAAAAAACAACTATGTTAATGTGATTGATTCTTGTGCTTGCATTTCACTGTTCTTTTCTCTATGTAATTATGTGATAACTGCAGTAGAATTTATTTTGTTGTTTATTGAAGGGTTTTGTAAATAACTTATTGTGGAAAATAAGTCAGAGAAATAAATCAGTTACTGCAGTAGACTTTCAAGTTAGAAATTCAAGGGGCAACAATGAAGCAATAGCCCACTTGCACCTCAGCTAAAGCTTCCTACTCTGTACAGACTTTCACCGATGGGAGGAGACCCGGTATAAGGGAATCACCAGATAAATGGAACAATGATAAGATAATGTGATTCCTAAGGCCTATTCACAAGAGAGGCTCGATTAGATAGCTTGTTTGCTTTGAAAGCAAGGTGGTAGGCTCTCTTAGAAGGGCGAAGAGGATTCTTGAGCCAAGGTTTGGAGGATATGCCTTAACAAGGGGCTTCTTGGACCTAAGGATCCTTATGGATGGAAGGCTTCTATGTAATCCTTGTAGAATTAGAGTTGCAAAGTTGTGAGACCACACAGAGCCAAGTGGACCCAAAACTAGGTCAAGGGTATGGAGTTGATCAATCAATTAGGGATTTGACCTAATAAGGGTAGGGAATAGGATCAAAGGACTAATTTTCTTTTGAGATTTAAATGCAATGATTCAAATGTCGCTAGGCCAAGTCAAGCTAGGGCAAGAATTGGTCTTGCCACAAGGGCTTATTATATCTTAGGATTCCACCATCGGATTCTTTTCAAACTTGAGGACCTCTAGACAAAACCCCAGCGCAGTATTGGACCAAAAATCGAGGTGATTGGTTAGTTGGAATGGAATTCAATTGATGCCCTAGGAGACCTATTAGGGTTATGCCTAAAAAGAGAAGGAGAAGGTGAGAAAAATAATCATTTAAGTTGACCTCCAGTGGTTGGATCAGTGCCTTGCCTTTGGGAGAGATGGAGTCAAGGTGAGTTCATGATTATCTCAGGAAAAACTATTGAAGGAAGAATTATTGATTGGGTTTTCCCCTAGAGTGGGGTTTTGCCCTGGTTGTCTGCCTATATTTGGTGTCCTTGATCTGTGTGCTACTATTTTGGTAATTGCTTGATGAACTAAGAAAAAGAAGATCACAAGAACATTAAAAAGAAGACAAGAATATCACAAGTAATTATCAAGTATAAGAAAATATTTCTGCGTTTCTGATTTTCTAACATGGTATCAGAGCTTTTGTGAAGAAGAAGAAAAAGGCAGTCTCAAGCAGGGTTGTGGGGGAGCGGCTCCCCCACTCGAACCTACTCCCGAAGCGCACTCCCTTCGAGAACAACCTCGAGAGCGAGGGATCGAAATTTTCACTCCCTTGCCTTTTTAGCAAATTTTTTTTTTGCAAAAACATTTCAAATGCAATTTTTTTCAAAGAAACAATAATTTTTGAGTGGGGAAGCCTAATGACCAGCCGAAACCAGCACCAGCACTTCTCCAAGCATAAGAATCTAGAAGTATCACCGCAGGAAGATTTGCAGGAGGAGGAGCAAGTAGATCCTCCCACTACCAGTGGAAGAATGAACCAAGAATTATGACAGATAAAGGGACGCAGAGGAGTTCACTGGAGCTCCTAGAACCGAGAAAAGGAAGCGTAGACAACCAGACAGATATCAAGCTTTGGTAGCTCAGGTTGGAGAACCCTCTAGTTTTCAGTAGGCAGTTCAGCATCAAGTATGGGTAGATGTTATGGTGGAGGAATACAGTGACATTATCACCAATGATGTCTGGGAAGTGGTACCTAGACCTCAGGACAGATCAGTTGCAGGTTCGAGATGGATCTACAAGATCAAGTATGTTGCAGAGGGCAGCATGGAAAAGTACAAAGCCAAGTTCGTGGCTAAGGGGTATGCTCAAAAGGAAGGAATAGACTACGAAGAAACATTCGCCCCAGTAGCTAGGTATACTTCTATCAGATCCATGATATCCCTTGCAGCACGGATGGGGTGGGAGATTCACCAAATGGATGTCAAGATTGCTTTCTTGAATGGGGTGATAGAAGAAGAAGAGTACATTGAATAGCCAGAGGGCTTTGAGACACATGAGAATAAAACTCATGTATGCAGGCTGAAAAAAGCCTTGTATGGGCTTAAGCAAGCACCTAGAGCTTGGTATGGTCGAATTGATGGTTACTTACAAAAAACGGGATTTGTCAAGAGTGACACAAATCCCAATCTCTACTATCTAACAATAGAGAATGAGCCTCTAATACTGGTAGTATATGTAGATGACTTGTTTCCGACAAGTTCATCTAGGTTCATTAAGGATTGTAAGGATAACCTGGCAACAGAATTCGACATGAAGGATTTGGGGTTGATCGATTATTTCCTAGGGTTGGAAGTTTGGCAGAAGAAGGGTGAAATCTTCTTTGGACAAGGGAGATATGCTACAGAAATTCTGAAGAGAATCAGGATGCAAGATTGTAGACCCATGGCTACTCCAATGATTACCAACTGGAAAAAGATTGATGCATTTGACGACAAAGAAGTAGACCCCACCTTGTACAGACACTCATAAGTGTCTTATGTATCTAGTCAACACTAGGCCAGACATCTACTATGTGGTCAATACCCTCAGTCAGTTCATAGCGGAACCAAAGAGGGCACACTAGGCAGCAGCCAAGCATGTTCTCAGATATATAAAAGGAACGGTGGAGCATGGATTAAGTACATCCGAGGCAATGACATCAGATTAAGTGGATTTGCTGACGCAGATTGGGCAGGAAGTTCAGTAGACCAGAAAAGTACCTCAGGGTACTGTTTCAGTATTGGATCAAGAATGACCTCCTGGTGCAACAGGAAACAGAAGTCCGTAACACTGAGCTCAGCTGAAGCTGAATATATGGCAGCAAGGACGGCTTCGTGTGAAGCCATATGGCTTAGAAAGCTTCTTGTGAATCTATTCAGGAGAAAGATGGAAGTGACCAATATTATGTGTGATAATCAGAGTTGTATCAAGCTCTCTGAGAATCCGGTTTTTCATGATCGGTCGAAGCACATTGACATCAGGTGTCACTTTATCAGAGACTGTGTCCAGCGGGGAGCAGTACAGTTACAGTACACTCCTACAGGAGAATAGGTGGCAGACATTCTCATCAAGGCCCTAGGGAGAACAAAGTTTGTTTATTTCTGGGAGAAGATGGGGATGGTTGAGAATCCGTTTCAGTAGAAGCGGATAATGCAGCACTTGAGAGGGAGTTGCAATACAGATGCAACAGCAATAGTGGCAGTCTTGTGAGCAGCAGTACAGATATCAGCAGCGCAGTGGATGAGGGGCAGTAGACCGAGCATCAACAGTACAGAGGACCAATGTCGTGGATTAGGGTGATGCTTTTGGTAAGAAGTATTGCTAGAGCACTTTCCTTGCTAAGAGGGAGTGTTGATTTTTGGGTAGCATCAGATGTGCTCTGGCTCCGAAATTTTGTGGAGGGGCTAGAACACATGAGATCTCCAAGACCCAAAAATCGTTTGGAGAAATTCCACCCGAAATGAATGTTATTCAAATAATTAACTATTTTTAATGGAGCCTAAGTTAAAACTTAGGGAATGAAAATAATTAAAGTGAATTAATATAAATGTGGATGAGAAGCTTCTAAGTGACGAGGATCGAGTTTGTTTTAATCTTAGCCGTTAATTAAGGAATAGATCGCGACGGTTGATTTATCAACAGAAAAAGTATAAATGAAGAGTTGTGGGTCAATTGGAGATACACCGGGCAAATACTCAGTAACCTGAGGGAATTCCATACTCCAGGAGAAGAGTTCAATTTCATAGGGAGAGTTGTAAGGTGAAGGAAGAGGAGGGTATTAGCAACAGTCAAAGGCAGAGGAGGAGGGACGCTAAGCAATGGAGAGACAACACAGAGGGACAACGCAAAGAGGTAGCGTAGCAAGGGACACAGTCCTCATGCAGTCCTCACTCAGAAGAGGACATAGGGGTGACGCATTGGATACTGGAGGGTCTCTAGGGTGTCAGAATTTCTCCAGTGACTGGAGGAAAACCATCTCAGGTGTTTTCACAAATGTTTCTCCATGATTATGCAAATCATTCCTTGTAAAGATATTGTTGCTGAAGAATAATAAATAAACCCTCATTTGCTGCACTGGTTTTCCCACATTGGGTTTTTCCGAGGACAATTGTCCAAAAAACAACTGTGTTGATGAGATTGATTCTTGTACTTGCATTTCACTATTCTTTTCTCTACGTAATTATGTGATAACTGCAGTAGAATTTATTTTGTTGTTTACTGAAGGGTTTTGTAAATAACTTATTGCGGAAAATAAGTAGGAGAAATAAATTAGTTACAGCAATAGAATTTCAAGTTAGAAATTCAAGCGGCAACAATGGAGCAATAGCCCACTTGCACTTCAGCTAAAGCTTCCTACTCTTTACGGACTTTCACCGATGGGAGGAGACCCGGTATAAGGGAATCACCAGATGAATGGAGCAATGATAAGATATTGTGATTCCTAAGGCCTATTCACAAGAGAGGCTCGAATAGATAGCTTGCTTGCTTTGAAAGCAAGGTGGTAGGCTCTCTAGGAAGGGCGAAGAGGATTCTTGAGCCAAGGTTTGGAGGATATGCCTTAACAAGGGACTTCCTGAACCTAAGGATCCTTGTGGATGGAAGGCTTCTATGTAATCCTTGTAGAATTAGAGTTGCAAAGTTGCGGGACCACACAGAGCCAAGTGGACCCAAAACTAGGTCAAGGGTATGGAGTTGATCAATCAATGAGGGGTTTGACCTAATTAGGGTAGAGAATAGGATCAAAGGACTAATTTTCTTTTGAGATTTGAATGCATTGATTCTAATGACACTAGGCCAAGTCAATCTAGGGTAAGAATTGGTCTTGCCACAAGGGCTTATTATATCTCGGGATTCCACCATCGGATTTGCTTCAAACTTGGAGGGCCTCTAGACAAAACCCCAGCGTAGTAGTGGACCAAAAATCGAGGTGATTGGTTGGATGGAATGGAATTCAATTGATGCCCTAAGAGACCTATTAAGGTTATGCCTAGAAAGAGAAGGAGAAGGCAAGAAAAATAATCATTTAAGTTAACCACCAGTGGTTGGATCAGTGCCTTGCCTTTGGGAGAGATGGAGTCGAGGTGAGTTCGTGATTATCTCAGGAAAAACTATTGAAGGAAGAATTATTGATTGGGTTTTCCCCTAGAGTGGGGTTTTGCCCTGGCTATCTGCCTATATCTGGTGTCCTTGATCTGTGTGCTACTATTTTGGTAATTTCTTGATGAACTAAGAAAAATAAGATCATAAGAACGTTTAAAAGAAGACAAGAATATCACAAGTAATTATCAAGTACAAGAAAATATTTCTGCCTCTTTGATTTTCTAACATGGTATCAGAGCTCTGGCGAAGAAAGAAGAAAAAGGCAGTCTCAAACAGGGTTGTGGGGGAGCAGCTCCCCCCCTCGAACCTGCTCCCGAAGCGCGCTCCCTTCGGGAGCGACGTCAAGAGCGAGGGAGCGAAATTTTCGCTCCCTAGCCTTTTTAGCAATTTTCTTGTTTGCAAAAACATTTCAAATGCATTTTTTTCAAAGAAACAATAATTTTTTAGTGGGGAAGCCTAATGATCAAGCCTATGGCCCTAGTATTGATATGCAATTCATGGTAACGTTAAATTCTTAAAATAAAAGTGACATTCTCCTTAATCTTCATTTTCATCCTTTTATTTAAATTTTTAACATTACCATGAAATGACTTGGGATGTTTGAGAGTGGTTCCGACCTTATTGGATTTTATATGGAGAAAGTAGAATTTTAGATCTCATTCAAACTCCAGCAAACTTATCAATTTTTCAGGATTTTGGGATTGTGGGGATTGCAAGGTTTCCATTAGATTTTGTCATGTATAAGGGTATGGAACTCATATTTAATCAAGAGCACCAATCCCTCTATGTACCTTGATGATAGTGACATTGGTTGTCGAACTCCTCTATCATGACCCTACTAAAAATGTACCCGTCACTCAAACAAAATCTTGACTTGACATGCTATGTTTTTTCTGTCTTATGTTAATGCTTAGAGGGTGATATTAGTGACAAAGATCCCTATACATATCCAGAGGCAATGACAAAGAAACCTTTGGATATTAATGCTTAGAGGATGATGTTAAGGACAAAGATCCTGATTCCAACAAGACTCAAAAATTAGACATTTCTCGTGGCGGAAAGAGGCCCAAGCATTAGCAATTGATAATAGATTTGTTTGTCTTTTCTAGTTTCTAGTAGTTTTTATAACTGTTGACTCTTTCATATTTATTATGATAAAGTTGAAAATTATTTCATTTCATTTCATGTTAGATATTCTTTTTTGTAATGGTTACACTTAGCTTACAAGCACAACTTTGGTGATCAATGATGATAAATGTTGTATATTGAATTTTGAAAGCTTGAAAATTTAAGATTGATGAATCATGAGACTCAATATGTTGTATTTTACTAACTTGTGGACGTGGTTGATGAAGATTATAACTCCTAGATGATTGATGTTATATGGATTAATCTATGTTTTTATGTTTTTTATATCTAATTCATCATTCTACATGCTTTTGTTGACGTATATGCATCAATATATATATATATATATATATATATTCACTCCCCAATTGACCCCCGAACCGGAAGCTTCTAAAAATGTTGCTCCCGCTCCTGCTCCCAAGTAACCTTGGTCTCAAGTAATTGATCAAGGAATCATAAAAGGATATTTTTTAACTTATTATCTTCAAGGACAATGTCTAACACAATAAAGGGAGAGAACAAGCTTGAAGGAGCATCAAATTACAGGTCATGGAAAAGGAGAAATGACCTCATTCTTGAAAAGAACAAAGTATTGTATTTGGTTAAAGGGAAAGTAAAGAAGCCTACTGAAGAATCCAGTGATGCAGATAAGGTGAAGTTCAAAGAATCATAAATATTGGCCATGACACTAATGGTAGAAGGTATAAAGGACAATCTTGTCCCATATATATCCAACATTGACCATGCTCAAGAAATGTATGAGGATTTGTCAAAGCTATTCATTATTAAGAACATTGGTCAAGTAGCAAGTTTAAAGAATGAGCTAAGAACTACAAAAATGACTAAAGATGGCATTGTGACTTCCTTCTTTGTAAGGATAGCTAGAATCATAGATGACCTTCTAGCCATAGATGAAAATGTACTAGACAAAGAGCTAATGATAACTGCACTATTGGGGCTGCCACCAACTTGGAGTGTTTTTGCTTCAAAATTGAACAGTTGGAAAGAAACTCCCACATTTCAAGAATTATGGAATGCTTGCAGCGAAGAGGAAATGAGAATCACATTGGTTTCCAACAATGAAGAAGTTTCAAATGCCTATACTGCTCAACATAAGAAAGGAAACTCCAAAAGGTCAAAAGGACCAAGAAGGAAGGTTGAAATGTCCAAAATAGAATGCTATCAATGTCGTAAAATAGGTCACTATAGAAGTGATTGCCCCAACAATCCAAGGAATAAGAAAAGGGAAAGAGACCAAGACAATGTTGTTGAAGAAGGATCTCCCAAGAAAGCTAAACCCGAAGAATCAGATATAAGGGACTTGCACTACTAAGTCCTTTGCTCTAAGCCTTAGTTATTTCATTTTGTATTTTTTATTTTTACTATGTTTAGGTTTAACATATTTTTGGAAAGACATTTTTGAATTGTTTTTATAAGGTTAAGGTATCCCTCAAGCTTGAAGGGAGCCCTCGCCAACTTCCAAAAGATAAGTACCTTATTCTTTTCAGTTTTGGTTTCCCTTACTTATTTAAGCTTGTTTATATTAAACTAATCACATTTCTACTTCTATTTCCTTGCTTAGGAAAGACTTACTGAATGCTCAAGGATTATGAAAGAAAGACTTACAGGATTACAATGTTTGTCAAAGGTATGCCTTAAACTATAGTACTTTGATCTCTTCACAATAAAGGTATATTCATTATTTTTGATATTCCACGTCACTAACATTGGTGTGTCTAGCCTTCTTGAATCATAAAGATTCTTGGTTGGGTGATTCATCATTAAATAAATCTACCCTCCTCACATCTTTTATTATTCTTATGGAAGGTTCTCTGAAAAACCCTTACCTAAGGGTATGTCGATGATAATATCTGAAACCCTAGCCTACCTAGGGTTATTGGTGAAAAATGTTGTTTTTGATGTTTAAGGTTTTGATGTTTGGGGTTTTGGTATGGTCATGAAAACCCTAACCTGTTAGGGTTGAAAGATGTTATCTGAAATCCCAAAACTTTGAAGAATATAAATTAGGGTTTGATATGTTATGTATTGAAACCCTAGACCTTTAGGGTTTGGTAGGGTTTGGTAGCAATACCCTTATTTAGATATTGTCCTGGGAATGAAACCCTTGGCATATGTTTGTCCATCTAATCAAATATGTGAGATGTGTGAATATGTTTGTATCATTGGTTTGACCAAACATATGTTGTTATGATGCTTGTAATATAATCCTAGATATATATGTTATTGGTGGTCATAAGTCCTAGGGTTTGGAACTAAGCCCTAATCGAAGTTTAATAATCTAGGATGATAGTGAATTCTAGGGTTTTATAACTAAACCATAGTAAAAACTCATTTCTCTAATATATAATGACAGAGTTATTGAAGTCTGAAATTGAGCTATGATTGGTTTTGATTGATTCGTGTATGACATCTAGGGTTTGCACTAAATCTTAGTGGGAAGTCTAACATATGAATTCTAAAATTTGTTAGATACATTGTGTGAAAATTCCTAGATCTGAACAAATCTAATGAATCCTATTGCAACCATCCGAATTACTTCATCTATTATGTACTTTACACAATTATTTCTGAATACATTCATGAAATACTAAAGCAATCACTGAAGCAGCCTACACTACAATAATTATGATTCTGAAACAAGGAAATCATTCACACATATGACACCTTTATTTTGGACCAAGTCCTCGGAAAAACCCGATGCGAGAAAACCGGGGCAACAGATCTGAGGCTTTTATTCTTAAGCAGTAGCAATGTCTGAATACATCTCTAAATACCCCTAGGGTGATTCAGTTACAGAGAGAAATACTGGCAGAAGAATTTGTGAGGATTTACCTCACTCAATCAGTGAGTTTTCGGCTGATCCGGATGAAGAAAAACCTGCCTTGGGAGGCTCTACGAAGTCCCAGAGCTACAACTTGTAGCCTCTGCGTCACCCCCTTCCAGGATCAGCGTTCAGCCCCAGCCAAGTTGTTTTTCCTCCTCGGACCTTGAGGAACAGCCTCTCGGTGCCACTTTCCAGATCCCAGCCTCTGAAACTGATCCACCAGCAAAATTCCGAAAACCCTTCCTCTGCCTCTACGTGAGCTTACGCAGTCACTGCGTCAGCTCTCTTCCTTCAGCGTTGGCTTTGGCTAGATCACTTCTGCCTCACTCTGACTGATGATCCACCGACTGAGAAAATCTCTTCCTCTCTGGATATTATCTCTACCCCTCACTACTCAAATCTCTAGCTCAAATTTCTCAGCAAACCCTGCCCCAAAAATTTCGAACGCTTAGATCAATTCAGTGTCTCTGTGTGTTTTCCAAATGACCCTCAAACCTTCCTTTATAGTCTTCTCGTTGACATATCAATGACCCAGATTAGATGTCTAATCAACGGCTACGATCATAACATGACTTGATCCATGTCCTCTAGAAGATTCACACTCTGTTTTTATTTAATGCCCTATAATTATTTAATTTCTCTAAGTTTAGACTTAGGGTACCCATTAAAATAACTATTTTTTCAAATAAAACAAAATCTGAGTGGAAATTCCACAAATGCTTTCTGGGTTCTTTGGAATACAAGTGTCTAAGCCTCTACACCAAATTTCAGACCTAGATCACTTTCTGATACTACAAAAATCAACATTCCCTCTTAGCGAGAAAAGTGCTCTAGCAATTATGCTTATTGCATACTGCTCTAACCCTGAAGCATCCTCCGTGTTGTTGAAGTTCGTCAGTCTCTGCACTGCTTCTGCCACGGTACTGCTGCCCATGATACTGCCACTATCACTGTTGCATTTGTACTACAACTCCCTCTCAAGTGTTGCATCTGCTATGTCGCTAACACTGCCACTACTAACACTACATCTGCTATGTCACTAACATTGCCACTACTAACACTGCATCTGCACTGCAACTCAGTTATTGAGAGAAACAGCTGAAACTCACCCAAAACTGAACAAGTGTTCAGTGGATGCACCTTAGTGCTGAAGAATCTGACTATTGATAGCTACTGCGTTGTCCCTCTAATGCTCTGCATTGTTGTTGCCTCTGCTCTGCGCTGCAACAAAAATGAACGTTGCTATCTACTGCGCTCTCATCTCCATCACTCCTCGGCTCCATCTGAATACTCCTCCATTCCGCTACTGCTGATCATGGGCTCCCGTAGCAAGGTATAATCCATGAGGTGTGCTCCTCAAGGATCCTGCCCAACTGAAGTTCAAAGAACTATAGCTCAATATCACCCCACTTCTCACTAGGAGAAGCATGGGCACTCATGGCTACCTCATCCGCCTCGATTCTCGCAACTGCAACCTTCGGGTCATGCTTCTCATCTTTGTCCTTCTTCTTTAAAGGACACTGAGATGCATAGTGGCCCATCTCCACCACATCTGAAGCACTTGACCTTAGAAGCATCACGCTTCGATTTCCGTTGCGCCTGTTGTCCCTTCGATGCAAGGGTTGCTTTCTCCTCTTCCTTCACAGATTTCGATCCGCTTCCACTGCTGCCATCAAGTTTGCACTTGACGAGGTCTCTCCTCAGCTCTTCCTCTTGAAATGTTGACCACAACGTCTCCCAGCTAGGTAATGTTGCTCGGCCCAGTATGCTCTGGATAAATACTTGCCACTCTTTTGTGACACTGTTAAGGGCCATTCGTACCATGGTTGCAGTTGTAGGTGTAGCACCCACTGCTGACACTCGATCTTGAACCTCCTTAAACCACATGAGGTATGAAGCCATGTGCTCCCCTTTCCGCATGTGGATCGTACGGAGCTTCTGCTCCAACTACAACTTTCCCTGCTCAAAAGATCCCTCATATAGGTCATGCAAAGCTACCCACATCTCTCTGGCAATATTCTTGCCAGCCAAATGTGAGACGATGTGGTCCTTGACACCATCAAGGAGAAACCTCTTCGCCTTTGCCATATCAGCCTTGTACTTCTTGTTTTGATCTGGATCTGTAGGTAAAGCTACCACGTTCTGCACAAACGCCTTCAAATCATATTCATCTAGAAGAAACATAGCTCATTCCTTCCAGATCATATAGTTGGAGGAGCCCTCCAACCGATCTTGATCACGAAGTCCGTGAGATGCCATCTTCGCCGAAAAATTGTCGACTCTTCTCCCTCTTTCTCCCTCCTGCGCAGTCCCTGGCAGGCTTGTGCACTCCCTAGTGGAATTGTAAGTTCTGTTGCTCCTCTACTGCTCAGCAACTAAGAAATTTTGATTTCCTCGGCTAGGAAATCACTGAGGAAGAATTCCCCAAATATGTGCTCTAACTCCTGACGCTTTTCTGCCCAGCAACAACTTCATAAAACTGCGTCCCTCTGTCTTCTGAGTGGACGCTCTGCGCTGCTCCCTCTACCACAACAACATCTCGAATCTAGAAGCCCTTTCTCTCTGTCGACTCACTCAGAGAGAGACTGCCACGAAAATCTTAGCCCTCCTAGCTAGAACTGTGCAATCCTTCAATGGATTCGTTCTGCTGCACTCCAGCAAAAACGGCCTTCACTTCATAAATCAGATCCATCCTTCCTGTTTCACATCAATGCTTTGATACCATGTGAAAATTCCTAGATCTAAACAGATCTAATGAATCCTACTGCAACCATCCGACTTACTTCATCTATTATGTAATTTACTTTACACAATTATTTCTGAATACATTCTTGAAATACTGAAGCAACCTACACTATGATAATTATGATTCTGAAACAAGGAAATCATTCACACATATGACACCTTTATTTTGGACTAAGTCCCTGGAAAAACCCAATGCGGGAAAACTGGTGTAGCAGATCTAAGGGTTTTATTATTAAGAAGTAGCAATGTTTGAATACATCTCTCAATATCCCTAGGGTGATTAAATTATAGAGAGAAATACTGGAAGAAGAATTTGTGAGGATTTACCTATCTCAATCATTGAGTTTCTGGCTAATCCGGATGAAGAAAAACCTGTCCTAGGGAGGCTTTGCGCAGTCCCAACGCTACAACTTGCAGCCTCTGCATCACCCTCTTCCAGGCTCAACGTTCATCCCCAACCAAGTCGTTTTGCCTCCTTGGACCCTGAGGAACAGCCTCCTGGTGCCCACTTTCTGGATCCCGGCCTCCGAAACTGATCCACCAGCAAAATTCTGAAAACCCTTCCTCTGCCTCTGTGCTGCCTCAGCGTGAGCCTACGCAGTCACTGCATCAGCCCTCTTCGTTCAGCGTTGGCTTTGGCTAGATCACTTTTGCCTCTCTTTGACTGATGCTCCACTGGCTGCGAAAATTTCTTCCTCTCTGGATGTTATCTCTACCCCTCACTGCTCATATCTCTAGCTCAAATTTCTCAGCAAACCCCACCCCAAAAATTTCAAACTCTTAGATCAATTCAGTGTCTCTGTGTGTTTTCCAAATGACCCTCAAGCCTTCCTTTATAGTCTTCTCGTTGACATATCAACGGCCTAGATTAGATATCTAATCAACGGCTAAGATCATAACATGACTTGATCCATGTCCTCTATTAGATTCGCACTCTGTTTTATTTAATACCCTTTAATTATTTAATTTCCCCAAGTTTAGACTTAGGGTCCCCATTAAAATAATTAAATTTTCAAATAAAACAAAATCCGAGTGGAATTTCCTCAAACGCTTTCTAGGTTCTTTGGAATACAAGTTTCTAAGCCTCTACACGAAATTTGAGACTTAGAGCACTTTCTGATACTACAAAAATCAACACTCCCTCTTAGTGAGGAAAATGCTCTAGCAATTATGCCTACTGCATACTGCTCTGACCCTGAAGCATCCTCCGCGCTGCTGAATTCCATCAGTCTATGCATTGCTGCTGCCCATGATATTTCCACTATCACTGCTGCATTTGTACTGCAACTCCCTCTGAAATGTTGCATCTACTATGCTGCTAACACTGCCACTACTAACACTACAACTCAGTTGTTGAGAGAAACAGTTGAAACTCACCCAAAATTGAACAAGTGTTCAGTGGATGCACCTTGGTACTGAAGAATCTAACTGTTGATAGCTACTGCACTGTCCCTTTGATGCTTTGTGCTATTGCTGCTTTGCACTGCGTTGTTGTTGCCTCTGCTCTGCGTTGCTCCATAAATGAACATTGCTATCTACTACACTCTCATCTCCATCACTCCTCAGCTCCATCTGAATACTCCTCCATCCTGCTACTGCTAATCATGGGCTCCCGTAGCAAGGTATGATGCATGAGATGGGCTCCTCAAGGATCCTGCCCAACTGAAGTTCAAAGAACTACAGGTCAATATCACCCCACTTCTCACTAGGAGAAGCATGGGCACTCATGGCCACCTCATCCTCCTCGATTCTCGTGGTTGCAACCTTCAGGTCACGCTTCTCATCTTTGTCCTTCTTCTTCAGAGGACACTATGATGCATAGTGGCCCATCTCGCCACATCTGAAGCACTTGACCTTAAAGCATCACGCTTCGATTCCATTGCGCCGGTTGTCCTTTCGGTGTAAGAGCTGCATTCTCCTCTTCCTCCATGGATTTCGATTCACTTCCACTATTGCCATCAAGTTTGCACTTGACGAGGCCTCTCCTCAGCTCTTCCTCCTGAAAAGCTAACCACAACTGCTCCCAGCTAGGTAATGCTGCCCGGCCCAATATGCTCTGGACAAACACTTGCCACTCCTTCATGACATTGTTAAGGGTCATTCGTACCATGCTTACAGTTGTAGGTGTAGCACCTACTGCCGACAACTGATCTCGAACCTCCTAAAACCGCATGAAGTATGAAGCCACACGCTCCCCTTTCCGCATTTGGATCATACGGAGCTTCTGCTCCAAGTACAACTTTTGTTGCTCGAAAGATCCCTCATATAGGTCATGCAAAGCTACCCACATCTCTCTAGCAGTATTCTTGCCGGCCAAATGTGAGACGATGTGGTCCTTGACACCATCAAGGAGCAACCTCTTCGCCTTTGCCATATCAGCCTTGTACTTCTTGTTATGATCCGGATCTGTAGGTACATCTACCACTTTCTCCACGAACGCCTTCAGATCATATTCATCTAGAAGAAACATAGTTCGTTCCTTCCAGATCATATAGTTGGAGGATCCCTCTAATCGATCTTGATCACAAAGTCTGTGAGATGTCATCTCCGCTGAAAAATTGTCGAACCTATTCCATCTTTCTCCCTACTACGCAGTGCCTGGTAGGCTTACGCACTCCCTGGTGGAGTTGTAAGTTTTGTTGCTCCTCTACTGCTAAGCAACTGAGAAATGTTGATTTCCTCAGCCAGGAAATCACTGAGGAAAAATTCCCCAAATATGTGCTCTAACTCCTTCTGACGCTTTTCTGGCCAGCAACAGCTTCAGAAAACTACGTCCCTTTGTCTTTTGCGTGGAGGTTGTGCGCTGCTCCCTCTGCCATAGCAAGATCTCGAATTTGGAAGCCCTTTCTCTCTGTCGACTCACTCAAAGAGAAACTGCCACGAAAATCTTAGCCCTCCTGGCTAGAATTGCACAATCCTTCAATGGATTCATTCTACTGCACTCCAGCAAAAATAATCTTCACTTCAGAATTTAGATCCGTCCTTCTTGTTTCACATCAATGCTCTAATACCATGTGAAAATTCCTAGATCTAAACAGATCTAATGAATCCTACTACAACCATCTGAATTACTTCATCTATTATGTAATTTACTTTACACAATTATTTCTGAATACATTCATGAAATACTGAAGCAACCTACACTACAATAGTTATCATTCTAAAACAAGGAAACTGAACAAGGAAATCATTCACACATATGACACCTTTATTTTGGACTAAGTCCCCGGGAAACCCCAATGAGGGAAAACCGGTGCAGCAGATCTGAGGGTTTTATTATTAAGCAATAGCAATGTCTGAATATCCCTAGGGTGATTCAGTTACAGAGAGAAATATTGGCAGAGGAATTTGTGAGGATTTACGTCACTCAATCACGGAGTTTCCTGTTGATCCGGATGAAGAAAGACCTAACCTGGGGAGGCTCTTTGCAGTCCCAACACTGCAACTTGCAACCTCTGCGTCACCCCCTTCTAGGCTCAACATTCAGCCCCAGCCAAGTCGTTTTGCCTCCTTGGACCCTGAGGAACAGCCTCCTGGTGCCACTTTCCGAATCCCAACCTCCGAAACTGATTCACTAGCAAAATTCTGAAAACCCTTCCTCTGCCTCTACGTGAGCCTACCCTGTCACTGCGTCAGCCCTCTTCCTTCAGCGCTAGATTTGGCTAGATCACTCTTGCCTCTCCCTGACTGATGCTCCACCGGCTGAGAAAATCTCTTCCTCTCCGGATGCTATCTCTGCCCCTCACTGCTCATATCTCTAGCTCGAATTTCTCAGCAAACCCTACCCAAGAAATTTCAAACTCTTAGATCAATTTAGTGTCTTGGTGTGTTTTCCAAATGACCCTCAAGCCTTCCATTATAGTCTTCTCATTGAAATATCAATGGTCCAAATTAGATGTCTAATCAATGGCTAAGATCATAGCATGAGTTGATCCATGTCCTCTAGAAAATTCACACTTTGTTTCATTTAATACCCTTTAATTATTTAATTTTCCTAAGTTTAGACTTAGGGTCCCCATTCAAATAATTAATTTTTCAAATAAAACAAAATCCGAGTGGAATTTCCACAAACGCTTTCTAGGTTCTTTGGAATACAAGTATCTAAGCCTCTACACCAAATTTGAGACTTAGAGCACTTTCTGATGCTACAAAAATCAACACATTGTTATACTTGTTTGAATTGTTTCTAGGGATTGCTATGTAAAAGAATTCGTCCTAGATATAATGAGATTGATAACTTGATTAGGCTATTGATGTGATTTAGGGTTTGTAACAAAACTTGGGCAAGGAGTTGAAATATTGAAGTAAAGTCTCCTGATGATTATATTTAGAAAGTTCAGTGCTTCCATCATTATATGTTTTTGATGTGATTAACTCCATGCTTCTATAGATTGGGTTGTACTTGCTATCTAAGTTGTGTAGGTACATCATCTTCAAGATGGTGAAAATATTCGTAAGTGAAGCATCTTATGAGAAAGACGATAAGAAGGATGGAAGCCATGAAAGATTCTCCAATGTTGGATCTCCCTAAGTTAAGAGGGAACCTAGATAGAAGAAATCTCCCAAGTTAAGAGGGAGGGCATATTATATTCATGATGAATACATTGAAAGCAGAAATTGGAGAATGCATTTGAAGGATCTGGTTGTAGAATATGTTGCTACATGGGAAGTAGGAAAGAAAGTTGTATGGTTGAGGAATCTTCTGTCAAGATTCAGTTGAAAAGCTCCAAGTCCTACTATGAAAAGTTTAGGAGCAACATAAATTGTTTGAAAAACCCTGGAGTTTTGTATTTGCTTATGAACATTTGAAAGTTTGTTACTAATTGAGCCTGTGTTTATATAGGTAAATCTCTCAAAGGTTTGAGAACATGTGTTTACATGCTAGTTACTGATCAATTTGATCGGGAGAGATTTGTTGTGTCTGATCTGTTTGATCGGGGAGGATTACTACCGATTGAATAATCGGGAGTGGTGTGGCTTTGTGAGTGAAGCATTGCCTGGGAAGACATCTAGTCGGCACTATGTGTTGATGTCTAGATCTTGAATTAGGAAAGGTGGTGTGTGTCATTGAGCTCTGACACACACCTGGATCTCTGGGTTGATGGTTAGCAAGTAAACCTAATGGTACCTAGAGAGGCTAAAAGTTTTAGTCCATCTTAGTCCCACTCAGATAGCTTTCACTGGTCAGGAATCTAGTCCATGGCATTGAGGTGCCTAAATTCTTCATAGTTCATATAGTTTGAGATCTTCCTTGTACTTGTTATGAATACCTCCCTAGTTAAGAGGGGGTGTTGAAGAATGTAACTAGGTTCGGTCTTCATAAATGTATTTGAGTCATTATGTAATGTACTTATCAAAAGAATGAAAAGAAAAAAATATTATTATTATTGTTTCATGACTTATTAAATAATGGGTTTCATGCTTGGGTCATCATGTTTTAGGTCAAAGTCCCCATTGAGGACTTCTAGGATTTATTTTGAGTCAATAGAGTCATTGTACATTTAAAGAGACCCTTCTTGTGCTTTTGAATCATGTAAAAAGGTTTATTTTTTAGTCAAAAATGAATTGTCACCTTCACACCAAGTCGGCCTCAAGGAGGGCATTTCGACCTCACCTAAAGGTTGTATATTGAGCAGATCAAATTGATTTGGAGCACAACTCTCACATCAAGTTCGATATCTACTAAGGAGTTGGGAAAAGTGTGAAGTAAGAAAGAGGACTAAAAGAAGTGTGAGATTGGTGAACAAGAAAAAATTGGGCAAGATTGTAGTTTTGGTGCATCTATCTTTCACTTGTGTGGGTTCTCTAGGGAGATCGAAGTCTCTCAAGCTATATCGAAGTTTCTGCTGTCAGTTGCTGCAAGGACAAGTTTGTTGCTTATAGGTTGAAGTTGGTATTGTTGGTTGTTGCTTCCTTAGGAAGAAGTATTGGGTCAAGATCGAAGTCACAAGAGCAAGATTAAAGTTGCTAGGTCGAAGAAGAGTGTCGCACCATGGTGTTGTTGTTGCTACCAGGTCAAAGATAGTGTTATCTGCAAAACAAGAAAGAGCTATGACTTGGTGTGGAGGAAGTTTGTGTTAAGGTCTAAAGTCTTGGATTATCTCAGGAAAAACTATTAAAGGAAGAATTATTGATTGGGTTTTCCCCTAGAGTGGGGTTTTGCCCTAGTTGTTAGCCTATACTTGGTGCCATTAATATGTGTGCTACTATTTTGGTAATTGCTTGATGAGCTAAGAAAAAGAAGATCATAAGAAAGTTAAAAAGAAGACAAGAATATCACAAGTAATTATCAAGTATAGGAAAATATTTCTGGCTTTCTGATTTTTTAACACGATCCTCTTAGACTCCACTCTTAGGTCCTTTAATCCTATATAGGATTGGAGGGCTTAGAATAGACCTACTTGAACACAGTTTAGAGGAGCGATTGGTTTTGAAAGGGTGATCGTTATTTGTAGGGCTAGTCCAGCCCATGCCTTGAGGACACCTATGTCCTATACAAATGGTCATAAGTCACATAGTTTGTATGTATTATATGGCCTTGGTATATGATTCATTTTTAGTTCTCAACATGGCAATCTCATTTTACAACATTTCACATTTCCCAAGAAAATTCATGGATCCCAATTCATAGGATCCAGAGGGTTCAAAAGTCAACAAAGGCTCAGATTCCCTAGCATAATTTGTACTTGCCATGCCACAAGGAAATTATGTCAAAATGTGAAGGCATCAAGAGATAATCTCAGTCAAAGGTGGTTGTCCTCCTTTTGTGGCATGTGTGGACTCATTTGGGCATATTAGAGTCCATCCTTGATCAAATGAGGCATGTCTTATATCAAAAGTCATCTAAAAAATTATTCCAAGCAAACTCATGTGCCCAAATTAGAAAATCATGCAAGACATTGGAGATCTATCAATAAGCTCATTAATTTGAAAGGACATCTCACACCTCTGAGGTTTCTTGAGGACATTTGGAGGGTCAAGGTTAACCATCAGGTTAAGTCAATGAAAGGAAAGGTCCATTACTCAATTAAAGGACAATTTACCAAGCAAAAAGGTGAAAAGCATCCCAAGTCAACTCAAAAGGACCAAGTCGACCTCTCCAAGCAAAAAAATATTCCTTTCAAACAAATCAAGCCAAATTAAGCCAAAGGAACCTATCTTCAAGTCTAATAAAGTCAAATCAAAGCACACTGAACCTCCTTCAAGCAAAAACAAGACTCTTATGTTAGTCGTTTTTCCTATTGTAGCATATCAACCCCCTTTTTGTTGGCAATTTCTCTTGTAAAAATTATTTCTCATTGTAAAGACTTAGTTTTCAAGTTGTGGATGACAAGTCTAATCATTATCTTGGGCTACATAGTCATGTGGAAGAGGAAGATTACGGAGCTAGTCGTCACTTTCTCTTTCATGGATTAGGGCTATCAAAATATGATTGTTGGACTAGCCCTTATTCGGGGTTTCACCATCAAAGATAACATCTCTCTTTAATTCTATAGTTGATCCATTGGACAGAGGTTTCCCAGGAGGGAATCACTCTTAGTTGGTTTTGGGCATCAATAAATTATCTTAGACTAGAGCAAGGGCAACTAGTCTTTCGACTCCAAACTCACATCTGAGTCCAAAAATACAAGGCTGTTTTAGAAGGGGTTGTGATCGCATTCTGACATTGGAAGAGATAATTTTCAAGGCTAAGGTAAGACTCATCTACCCTCAACCAATTTAAAAATCCAAAACCTTTTTCAATTTTTTTTTTTGAAAATATAGAAAACAAAAAATTAACAAAATATAAAAATACAAAAGCATTTCACTAGCTTGAGCTTAATTTCCATTTTTCAGCTAGTTTTATCACTTGGGTTATGCTTCAATCTTATTCATTTGGCCCGAGAAAGGTATAGCTTGCTTGTCTTGTGCAGGAAAAGTTGATATGAACCAAATTCAATTGTTTGTCCAAGGGTTTTAAAGGTCTTCAATATCATCTACAGCAGCAAATTGAATGGTAAGTGAAGACTTTCTTCAAGTGCTTGAACCCAAAAGGTACATACTTGTAAACCTTTTGTTATATTTTTACTTCTAAGCAATAAATCATCCTTATATCAAGTGAATAATCAATTTCTAGTTTGCTGGAAATTAATTTTCTGCATCAATAAAAATCTGTGTTTGGACCCCTTTCAATGAATAACATTTTCTAGATTGTCATATCTTTCAATTCACTCATTCATTTTATGTGTTGGAATGCTCATATTGTTGATTATTCATTCTCCAAACACTTTCATGCCTTAATCCCAGCTTAATATATCATTTATACACTTGTGTGTGGCCCCAAAATGGAGTTTAGTTTGTTGGTCTTTTACGTTTTTTTTTACAGTTTTGCAAGTCTGAACTTGTAGAACAACAAACTGATTATTCATTTTTCAGCCACATAATAAGGTCTAAAACAAGGTATTTCATCCCAAGATTGGTATGGGATCTCAATACTCAATTATTGTGCTATTTCAATGCTTGTATTCCATAATTAGTGTGTTATTTTCTTGTTGGTCTATGTTTTCTACAGTCAAATTTCCTCTTCATATCAGCAATATCTTTAAAAATTAACTCCTAGATTCCATCATCCAAGAGGTGATATTGAGAACTAGTCTATTGTTAGTTTTTGTAGCATCAGATGTGTTCTAGCCACGAAACTTGTGGAGAGGCTAGAATACATGAGATCCCCATAACCCAGAAATCGTTTCTGGAAATTCCACCTAGAGGTGACTTAATTAGATTATTAACCTATTTTTTAAATGTTTCCTAAGATTAAACTTAGGAAAACTGGTTAATTAATCAGAATTAATTAAGTCAAGGTAAGAATTTTCTAAAAACTCACACGGATCGATAGAAGTTTAATCTGGGCCCTTGATTAAGATTTAATCTTGGTCGTTGGAGTCCCAGCAGAGGATTATAAGAAGTCGTCGATGGGCACTTGGAGAAAACACTTGAGCAGTTCGATTTCCTTCGCAGATCGATTTCTAGAGAGCAGCAGCAGTTTTCGGAGAGCTAGAGATCGAAGCAAAGACAGTGAGGGGCGGGGACAGTGATCTGGAGGAAGTTTTCCAGATCCGAAGAGGTAGCAGCAAGTGACAAAACTAATCCACACAGAAGCAGCGCAGAGACTACGCAGTAGTTGAAGCAGAGCAGTTCGATTTAGCTGGGGAGTCACTTCCAGCAGCAGAGACAGGCTAAACAGCTTGCTCAAAGGCAGATTCGAGCCACACGTGTGAGAGGCAGTGCAAGGACTGCACAGAGGGCCTATGTTGGGGTTTGGACGGCCAGTTTTCTAGAGGACCCAATGTCGGGAATGCTTATGGGGTGAGATTATTTTCTCTCTAATTATTTATGTCAGATACTCGTTGTTTGGATTGTCAGTTGGGAACCCATAGATTGTACTCAGATTTCATTGTTGCTTAATAATATAAAACCCTCAGTTGTTGCACCAGTTTTCCCAAGTTGGTTTTTTCTAGGGACATTTGTCCAAAAATAACTGTATCATTTTTATGTGTGTGTGTGCTAGATTTTCTCATATTCCAGTGTTATTATTTTTCCGCAGTTTATTTGTGAAAATTACAGTGTGAGTTATTTGATATTTGTCATAGCAAACAGCAGATAAATTGTTAAATAAATTAATAATTAGAAAAATAATTTCCAGTGTTTGTGATAGATGAAATTTTCACATGGCATGAGAGTGTGAGTGATTAGTTGGGAAGCTCAGAAGCAAAGAAGGGAATTTTGTTGTTCAGAGGGAACAGCAAGTTGAAATTCTCAGAGACTACGCAGTGCTCAGACACATAGATCGAATTGCTGGGCAAGAGTTCGATTTTTCAGTGCAGGTTGGCAGAAAAATTCGACTTGCCAGATTCAGTGATTCCAGCAGTTGTAGGGAGCAGCAGCAACTCAGAGTTTCGCTGAGCAGATTTCCGGTTGGACGTAGAGAGGTTTTGCAATAGCAGAACCAGTGTCAAGTGTAAGAGAAAAGCACACACAGCGGAGGGAAAATTTCTCTCAGGGAACTTCGAGTCTCAAAAATTCAATTTTTTAAGGAAGATTGGTAGTAGCAGCTAACAAATCTGCGCACTCCAGAAGGGACTGCAAGTAGCAGAGTAGCAGTCGAGCAAAGGGAAAGAGGGAGTTTTCGACTTGATCAATGATGTCCACAACAGGGATTAGAGATCAAGATAGGTTGGATGGTGCTTCCAATTATGTCATCTGGAAGGCTACGATATGCTTCCTTCTAGAAGAATATGGCCAACCTACATAGATAATGTGGTGCCAATTCCCCGGGATGTTGATCAGCAGAAAGAATACAGAAAGGAGATGATGTGGGCGAAGCGGTTGATCTTGGATGGAGTTCGAGATCATATAGTCTCACATGTGGCAGACAAGGGTACAACCAAAGATATGTGGGATGCTCTCTCCACGCTATATCAAGGTACTTCCGAGCAGCAAAAGATGTTCCTGGAAGAAAAGTTGAGATGCAAAGGCATAGATCCCTTCTTCACCAAAATTCAGGAGGTCTGAGATCAGCTTGCATTTGTTGGGGCAGCGCCTCATCCATCAGAGCTAGTGTGATTGACAATAAACAGTGTCTCGGAGGATTGGCAAGTATTCGTCCAAAGTATATTAGGCAGAGACACTTTGCCAAGACGGGACAGGATGTGGGCCTATCTGCAGCAAGAGGAGTTGAGGCGGGCTCTATTAAAGAGAGCCATCAGTGGCAGCAGTAGCAGCGGATTGAAGGGTGTGAAGGAGGAGGAGAATGTGGCTCTAGCATCGAAGGGTCCCAGTCAGGGGCGGGGGGAGTAGAAAAAGAAGAAGAAGGATCTATCAAAGGTCAAGTGCTTCAGGTGTGGTGATTTTTGCCACTACAGTACCAAGTGTCCTCTCAAGAAGAAGGACAAGCAAGAGAAGCGGGACCAGCAGGCAGCATCCGCGAAAATAGGCAAGCCTATGTTCGCAGATATACCTCCAGGAGTGAGGTGGGGTGATTTGGTGTTGTAGCCCCAGTGAGCTACAGAGATGGGGAGGGTCCATTGAGGAGTCCACCTCATGGATCATCACTTGGCTACGGGGCCCACAGTATTCAATAGCAAGATGGATTAGTGGCAGTTGATGCAGTCAGTACCAGAGTGATAGTTGCAGACTAGCAACAGTTAGATGTTGAGGAATGCAGTGCAGAGTTGGCAACAGTGTAGAGTGGCATAGTGCAGAGTCAGCAACAGCACAGATTATTCAGTGACAGTGCAGAGGCTAATAGCAGTCAAGACTCGGGAGATGGATGCATCACACCGAACACAGTTGATTTAGTATTTTGGATGCTTCTCGGTTGTAGTTGTTGCAGTTGCAGCAGCAACAGACGAGAGGGAGTTGCAGTGCAAATGTAGAGTTGACAGCAACATGGCAGTGTCAACAGTAACACGAATGCAACATCAGAGTTGCACAGAAGTTGTTGTGCACTGGCAGGCAGTCACAGTGGCCAGACATTAGCAGCGTGACAAGAGATGGTATAGAGACAAAGTATTGTGGCAGAGTGTGCAACACTAGAACACAGTCCTTGCTAAAAGAGAGTGTTAGTTTTTTGTAGTATTGGATGTGTTCTAGCCATGAAACTTGGTGGAGAGGCTAGAATACATGAGATCTCCATAACCCAGAAATTGTTTCGGGAAATTCCATGTAGAGGTGACTTAATTAGATTATTAACGTATTTTTTTAATGTTTCCTGAGGTTAAACTTAGGAAAATTGGTTAATTAATCAGAATTAATTAAGTCAATCTCTAAAAACTCACACGGATCAACAGAAGTTTAATCTGGGCCCTTGATTAATATTTAATCTTCTTGTTGGAATCCCAACAGAGGATTATACGAAGAAGTCGATGGGCACCTGGAGAAGACACTTGAGCAGTTCGATTTCCTTCACAAATCGATTGCCAGAGAGCAGCAGTAGTTGTCGGAGAGCCAGAGATCGAAGCAGAGACAGTGAGGGGCAGGGACAATGATTTGGAGGAAGTTTTCCAGATCTGAAGAGGCAGTAGTAAGCGACAGAAGTAATCCACGCAGAAGCAACGCAGGGACTGCGCAGTAGCTGAAGCAGAGTAGTTTGATTTAGCTAGGGAGGAAGTCGATTCAGCTTCCAGAGGCCACGAAAGTCTTCCAGAGGATCAAAGAATCACTTTCAGCAGCAGAGACAGGCTAGACGGCTTGCTCAGAGGCACATTTGAGCCACACGTGTGAGAGGAAAAGCAAGGAATACGCAGAGGGCCTACGTTGGGGTTTGGACGACCATTTTTTCTAGAGGAGCCAATCTCAGGATTGCTTGTGGGGTGAGAGAATTTTCTCTCTAATTATTTTTGTCAAATACTTGTTGTTTGGATTGTCAGTTGGGCATCCATAGATTGTACTCAGATTTCACTGTTGCTTAATAATATAAAACCCTCAACGGCTCACCGGTTTTCCCAAGTTGGTTTTTTACGAGAACATTTGTCCAAAAATAATTGTCATTTTCATGTGTGTGTGCTAGATTTTCTCAAATTCCAACGCTATTATTTTTCCGCAGTTTGTTTGTGAAAATTACAGTGTGAGTTATTTGATTTTTGTCGTAGCAAACAACAGATAAATAGTTAAATAAATTAACAATTAGAAAAATAGTTTCCAGTTGCTTTGATAGATGAAATTTTCACATCTACTAAAATGTGTTGAAGGATATTTAGTGCAGGGAATCCTCACTTGGCTTTGTAGGAGTTGGCCTAAAGAGTGAGTACTCATGTCGAAATAACAATGGGCACTTGTCCTATGTGATGCCACCTTAACTGCTCTTGAGGACCTTAATGAGACCTATTAATTTGAGCAGTAACAGGCCTTATTACCCACCCAAGTGGGTAGCCCCTAAGACAAAACTTTTCTACAATTTTTTCAACTTGCCAACCTATTGCCTCAAAATCTAGCAACGCCTTACGAGAGGCCTCACAAGGCAAGAACAAGACGAAGGGACAACAACGAGGTGGAGGCCCACTATCACCACAACACACCACCTCCTACTCTTTACTAGATTTTCACCACAAGGGAGGCTTCCAATATTAGTCACCTAATAGATATTTTAATGCAATGGTTCAAAGGTAACAGTTTGGATAAACTCTAAGAGGGCACTTCGACTAAGAACAAGGCTCAATCCACTAACATAAGGAACAACATGCTCTCCAAGAAACCTGTCAAGCGAACTTATCGCTTAGGGTTTGAGGAATATGCAATAACAGTGGCTCACAAAGGCATATAAGACCAAGAAAAGGCTTTGGGCATGAACCTCAATTGTGGGTTCGAAACGTTGATATCTAAATCAAAATGAATGGGATAAATCCGGAAAATCTATTACAACTATGTACTTATCTCAAAATAATATGTTAATCATATAGAGAATCAAACCACCTAAGATTAGCCCAAAACTATCAATAGTATGATTTTATCTCTATCCAATGAAAATAGATCTTACCATTATTTAGCACAACATAGGAAAGCCCATAGTCAGTACTTACCACAAATCAATAAGCATAAAACATCTTGAGTTGCACCCCAAAGTATGTATTATGATAGAAAAAATAGTTCCCAGCAGGACAATAGTTTACAAAGATGCTTCACCATCAATTTTCTAGCCAAAGATCAAGATGTTAGAGACTCAACTGCCTCTCTAATTTATAAATAAATCCTCCATGTGGAAAAATAATGGCAAGCTTCTTTGATTCTTGTCAAAATAATCTTGGTCATTGATAAACACTTCAAAATCTTTTAATCTTGGCCCTTGAATTTTTATTTTTGAGCAATTTTCGAATTTATCATTTAATTCCATTTTAATTAGCTCAAAATTAATTATTTTGAGCTAATTTCCTCAAAAATTTGACTTTGTCTTAACCACCAAGGTCCAAGGGTCCAAATTTTCTTGAAATATACAATATTCCCTTGGTGGAGGACCTTTAAAATTTTATTCCTTTGAGACCCACGAATTTTTCCACTTGGAGAATTAATTTTCCTAAGACAACTTAATTTTGACTCTAATTAATTAAATTTCTCGCTTAGGATTTAATTTTATTTTGCTAGAAAAATTAATTAATTTACACATGATGGGATTTAATATTTTTCCACCCTCTAATACATAAGATTTTTTATATTTACAACCCTCAAAGAGGGAATACACGTTTGGCTTAGACCCTCAAGACACATAACCCATCTGCGACATAATATGATCCAGTAAACCAAGTGATTTGTAATAAAATAATTGAGCCAAATAGCTTAAATTATTCCCAAATCACTTTTACATCAGACTCGATTAAAAACACTAGGACTCACCTAAGACTTTGACAATAAATTTCACCCTAGATTTGGGGTTTAAGCTGGACGGAAGAAAAACTCTTTTGATTAGCCGTGTTTAGAAACACAGGTAATCAGTGAAGTTAAAAAACCTCCTAGGATGAATTCGTCACCAAATTCATAGGCTTACCTAGGTTGTTACATACATTCAAGGTCATACTGGGATCATTTACATTAAATAACTTGCAAAAGGGGTTTACAATGACATGTAGATTGCTGATAGATGACCCGATCCAGTTGAAAAATTTTGGCACTTCCGCTTCCTTGGATCTTTGACAAATTGAGTGCAACAAGTGGCAATGTTGGGAATGGCATAAAAAATCATATCCGAGCTACATTGCCTAGAGCTAGTTTGTTGAAGCTATCCATCCACATTTCGAGAGAGATAATCACTATTTCGGGCAACTTACCAAGTTACACCAAACAAGTTCAATCACCAACTTTAGGGCAACCTTTGAGTAATTATCCATTCGTATCAAGAACTTAGAATATTCCTTCTATAAAGAATGTTTCAATAGTAGTCTCAAGGAGGAGATTCGAGTACAAGTTAGAGTGCATTGTCTTGCTACATGGTTAGAAATAACCCAGAGGGCCCTAGAAGGCAATATGGTGATTAATGCACAAATAAAAAAACTAGCATTCATTCCTCGCACTCATCCTCCCAAGGTAATTCCCCAAGCACAACTCCTACTCATCCCTTGAAAGTACAAAGGTTGTCTCCAAAAAAAATAGCAGACCACCAAAGACATGGACTCCACTATAATTGTGATGAAAAATATGCTATAGGTCAAAGGTGTAGAGAAAAAATATTATTCCAAATTGGTTTGACCACACAGTTCCTAACCAAAGACATAAATGCCAAAGAGACATCGAAGTTATTGGTGAAGACACCAACACTCAGTCTCAAGCAAATATCAAACCTCCATGTCCTCATGAACCCCTAATCTCCTTGCACGCATTATTGAGCATTTCGACTCCACAAACCTTCACATTCATGCGCTACATCAAGCGCTAGAAATTTGTAGTCCTAGTTGATCATGGAAATACTCACAATTTCATTCACAAGAGGCAAAAGAAACTCGTTGCTTTGTACACCCACTACACAACTTTTGAATCATCATCGCCAATGGAGGTATGATGAAATGTGGGGGCAGATGTGAAAATGTCAAACTCCAAATGGGAGACTCTCAAGTCAAAACCCATCTATTTTCCACTGATATGGATTGTTCTGATATAGTATTGGGTGCAATGATCAACATGTTGGGACCACTCACAATGGATTTCAAAGAACACTATATGAGTTTCGCTATAGAGTGACATGCACACACCCTTCGAGGGTTTCAATCAGGCTCCCCTGGAATAGTTAGCTATCATTGTATGGAGAGGTTATGAAAGAAATGTCACTTTGGCATTATTTCCAAAATTAATGTCATACAAGTTATGGATAATCTAGCACAAGAAATCCATCCAGATTTGTCGTTGTTCGTTAACAAACATCAAGTCTTTGAAATACCAAAGGGTTTACCCCTTCTTGAGGAGATCATGACCATGGCATTCTATTGATTCCATGAAGTCAACCACCAAATGTACGTCCTTATCGACACCCTTGTGCACAAAAGAATGAAATAGAAAATATCATTCAAGCATTTTTGGATGTAGGGGTCATGTCTCAGCACAAGCCCTCACTCATCACTAGTAGTGATGGTGTTAAAGAAGGAAGACACTAAGCGCATGTCAAATGTGTCCTGATTTTAGGGCTCTTAATAAGTAGACAATCAAGGACAAATTTCCCATCCTGATTATGAATGATCTCTTGGATGAACTTCATTGAGAAAAAGTGTTCACTAAGCTTGATCTACATTCAAGATACCACCAAATCAAGGTGAAAGGAGTAGACATCCCTAAGACAACTTTCAAAATGCATGAAGATCATTATGAGTTTCTAGTGATGCCTTTCTATCTTCGCAATGCTCTATCCACTTTTCAGATCCTCATGAACAAGATTTTCAAACAAAGATATCTCGATCTACAATAAAGCACAAGAATCACAGAAAGAGCATGTTGATAAATCTTTGCAACTCTTGAGAGACAACCAATTATTCGTGATGCACTCCAAATATGTGAAATTTTCAGATCTGAAAATTATTACTACAATGATTGGTTTATTTCTCCTACTTATGAGATAAGTTAATTACAGATGCTTCAGTAAATTCTAAAATAAACACATTTGCAGTACTTCACTCTAATCAAAAGCATAAGAACAGAAATTACACAAGTAGCACAATAGAAACAACCATATGAACACAGTTATTTTTGGACAATAGTCCCCGAAAAAACCCAATGTGGGAAAACCGGTGCAGCAGAAGAGGGTTTTGTATTTATCTTCAGCAATGAAAAGTTCATTTACAAGAGTCCTGATGAGCAAAGTAAAATTAGCATACACCTGGCTGAATTTTCTGGAATCTTCAGAAGTGTTTCTGACCCTCGCGGTGATCTCCTACACACTCTGCGTCATCCAGCGTGTGAGCACACCCTTCCCTTCACCCTCCTGCCTTCTGCTTCTTTGTTAACTGAGTCCTCCCTCCTCCTTCTGCTTATGCAATCCTGCCTCTACAGACTCACCCACTGAAATCGAATTCTCTTGCTTCAGAATCGATTTCCTTCGAGTACTGAGAATGTCCCCGGCTTGATTTCCAAATGACCCTCAAGCCTCTTCTTATAGTCTTCTCGTTGATGAATCAACGGCCGAGATTATATCATTAATCAATGGCTTAGAATAAAAGATGACTTGATCTTCGTTTTCTAGAAGATTCACACTCGATTTTACTAATACCCATTAATTATTTAATTTCCCCAAGTTTAGACTTAGGGTCTGCATTAAAATAATTAATTATTTTAATAAAGCAAGATCCGAGTGGAATTTCCAAAAACGATTTCTAGGTTCTCTAGATCACTGTTGTCCAAGCCTCTCCACCAAATTTGAGACTTGCAACACTTCCGGATGCTATAAAATCAACACTCCCTCTTAGCGAGGAAAGTGTTTAAGCAAGATACCACTGTACTGCTCTGACTCTAGAACATCTATTGCGCTGACGATGTCCTGGCTGCTGCCCCCCATCTTTGCGTTGCTGCTCTCTGTACTGCTGCTTGTGACACTGTCTTTGCCACTGCCTCATCCGTACTGCAGCTCCCTCTGTTTCTGTAGACCACCGGTTCCTTTAATGGAAGAGGTTCTCGACCATCCCCATCTTCTCTCTAAAGTAAGTGAACTTAATCTTACTCAGAACCTTAGTGATGATATCTGCCACCTGTTCCCCTGTAGGAGTGTATCTCAACTGCACTGCTCCCCGTTGGACATAGTCCCTGATGAAGTGGCACTGAATGTCAATGTGTTTCTGACAGGTCATGAAACACGAGATTCTTAGAGAGCTTAACGCAACTCTGATTATCACACATAATCTCGGTCGGTTCCATCCTATTCTTGAGTAGGTTCAAGAGTAATTTACGAAGCCATATGGCCTCGCACAAAGCTGTGCTTGCTGCCATGTACTTTGCCTCGACTGAACTTAGTGCTACAGACTTCTGTTTCCTGCTGCACCAGGAGGTCATTCTTGATCCGAGATGGAAACAGTACCCACTGGTAATCTTCTGATCCACTGTGCTTCCTGCGCAATCTACATCTGTAAACCCACTCAACTGGACCTCATTGCCCTTGGTGTACTTCAATCCATACTCGACTATCCCCTTCAGATATCTAAGGACATGTTTGGCTATTGCCAAGTGAGCCCTCCTTGGTTCCACCATGAATTGACTGAGGGTATTCACTGCATAACAAATGTCTGGTCTAGTATTGACCAGATACATCAATGATCTGATGAGCTGCCTATACAACGTGGGATCAGCCTCCTCATCCTCTGTTGTGTCTATCTTATTCCAGTTAGTAATCATTGGCGTGGCCATGGGTCTACAGTCTTCCATCTGAAATCTCTTCAGGATTTCTGTAGTGTATCTTCCTTGCCCCGAGAAGATTTCCACCTTCTGTTGCCAGACTTCTAATCCAAGAAAATAGTGCATCTGCCCCAGATCCTTCATGTCGAATTCTGTAGCCAGATTCTCCTTGCAGTCCTTGATGAGCTTAGATGATCCAGTAAGAAACAGATCATCCACATATAATACCAGAATTAATGGCTCATCGCCTACTCTCAAGTAGTAGAGATTGGGATCTGCATCACTCAAATAACCCCATCTTTTGCAAGTAGCTATCAATTCGCCCATACCATGCCCTGGGGGCTTGTTTTAAACCATACAACGCTTTCTTAAGCCTGCAAACATGAGTCTTCTGCTCATGTGTCTCGAAGCCCTCTGGTTGTTCTATGTAAACTTCCTCCTCTATCACCCCGTTCAAGAACGCTATCTTGACATCCATCTGGTGAATCTCCCATCCCATCTGCGCTGCTAGAGAGATGACGGATTTGATAGAATTGTAGCGAGCTATAGGGGCGAAGGTTTCCTCATAATCTATCCCTTCCTTTTGTGCATACCCCTTAGCTACAAATCTAGCCTTGAACTTCTCTATGATGCCATCTGCAGCATACTAGATCTTGTAGATCCACCTAGATCCTACAATTGATCTGTCCTGCGGTCTAGGGACTACTTCCCAGGCGTCGTTTGTCATGATGGAGCTATACTCCACCATGGCATCCACCCACACTTGATGTTGAGCTGCTTCCCGAAAGCTGGAAGGTTCTCCAACCTAAGCTACCAGGGCCTGGTATCTGTCAGGTTGCCTCCGTACCCTCTTCCCGTCTCTAGGGGCTCCAACAAATTCTTCTGCATCCTTTAGAATTTTTTGAAGTTCTCTGCTCGGTCTCCAACTAGTGGTGGGCAGTCTCACCTGCTCTCCTGCCTGCTCTTCTGTAGAGGAACTCTCCTTAGAATCCTTGTGCCGTGGAGAGGCACTTGACCCATCATTTGTAGGTCGTTGAGGCTATACTAGTGAATCCTCCTCAATCTACGTATCTGTAGCCATTTCTCGGGATTTCCTGAAGGCTCTCTCCTCCATGAATTTCACAGCCCTCCTTATTACGATTTTCCTGCTCTCTAGAATATAGATGCGATATGCTTTCGCATTTTCACCATAGCCCACAAGAAAACCCTTTTCCGCAGTCTGATCCAACTTCTTCCTCTTCTCATCTGGAATGTGGCAGTACACCATGCTGCCAAATATCCTCATGTGGCTCACCTCCGGCTTGTTGCCTGTGAACACACTCTCAGGAGTTACCTTCCCCAATGCTCTATGGGGAACTCTGTTCTGCACATATACCATTGTATTGCAGGCTTCTGCCCAGAAAAATTTGGGCATATCTTGGTCATATAGCATTGCCCTTGCAGCCTCTACTATGGTCCGGTTCTTCCTTTCTGCAACTCCATTTTGCTCTGGATTGTATGGAGTTGTCCATTCTCTCTTGATGCCTTCCCTTGCGCAGAAATTAGTGAATTCCTTATCAATATATTCTCCATGTTATCTGATCGCAACTTCTTGATCTTCTTTCCTGTTGAATTTTCTACCAATGCTTTGAATTCTTTGGACCGATCAAAGACTTCATCTTCGGTTTTGAGAAAATAGATCCAAGTCTTCCTGGAATAATCATCAATAAAGGTAGCAAAATACTTTGCACTATTGTGAGCGGTTGTGGACATTGGACCGCAAATATCCAAGTGTATTAATTCCAATACACTCTTGGCTCTGCTGCTGCTTCTTGGAAACACTGCTTGGAATACTTCCCTAGTACGCATCCCCTGCAAACTTCATTTCTCCTCGTGCTGAGTTCATGAGCTCCTATGACAATATTCTTGAGAATCCTCAAGGCTCCATGATGTAGATGTCCATCCTTCGGTGCCATAATTCATTCAGATCTCTGCCGTTCGTACTGCGAATCAGGGCCATTGGGGATTCAAGCTGGAGTTTATATAGCTTATGACTCCATACTCCAATTTGTGCCTTCTTGCTCCAGCTAGGATGTTTGACATACACCTTATTTCCAATAAAGTATACGTCATAGCCCTTGTTCTGAAGCTGAGACACTGAGAGTAAATTCATCCCCAACCCTGGTACAAGCAAAACATTCGTGGCTTGAATCTTATTGTCAGCTTCTGTTTGAAATGTTATGGTACCTCTTCCAACAAGGGTACATTTGGCCTTGTTTCCCATAGTTATCTGGAAATTCATCTGTTCTTCTTGGTAGCTCGAAAAATATTCTCGAACCCCTGTCATGTGAGCAGATGCTCCACTGTCAATATACCAAACACTTGGAGGAGTTGTACTTGACACACAAGCAAGATCCTCCTCTAGTTTGGATGCCAGCACTTTCATGTCATGTTCTCTCTGCATTTCTACGTGCTCTGGAGGACTGCGTGAGTCCCTCTGACTGTGTGAACCCTTCCGGATGTCGGATATTTGGTCCATGGAAGATCCTCCCTTTCTGTCTCTAGCCTTTTGCTCTGATACCATGTGAAATTTTCAGATCTGAAAATTATCACTGCAAAGATTGGTTTATTTCTCCTACATATGAGATAAGTTATTTACAGATGCTTCAGTAAATTCTGAAATAAACACATTTGCAATACTTCACTGTAATCAAAAGCATAAGAACAGAAATTACACAAGTAGCACAATAGAAACAACCATATGAACACAGTTATTTTTGGACAATAGTCCTCGGAAAAACCCAATGTGGGAAAACCGGTGCAGTAGATGAGGGTTTTGTATTTATCTTCAGTAATAAAAAGTTCATTTACAAGAGTCCTTATGAGCAAAGTAAAATTAGCATACACCTGGCTGAATTTTCTGGAACCTTCAGAAGTGTTTCTGACCCTCGGGGTGATCTCCTACACCCTCTGCGTCATCCAACGTGTGAGCTCTGCGCAGTCCCTCTCTGGACCACGTAACTCTGCGTGGAGGGGTTCTTGCTGCCAATCAGCACACCCTTCCCTTCACCCTCCTACCTTCTGCTTCTCCGTTAACTGATTCCTCCCTCCTCCTTCTGCTTCTGCAATCCCGCCTCTACAGACTCACCCACTGAAATTGAATTCTTTTGCTTCAGAATCGATTTCCTTCGGGTAATGAGAATGTCCCCAGCTTGATTTACAAATGACCCTCAAGCCTCTTCTTATATTCTTCCACTGATGAATCAATGGCCGAGATTATATCGTTAATCAATGGCTCACATTAAAAGATGACTTGATCTTCGTTTTCTAGAAAATTCACACTCTACTTTATTAATACCCTTTAATTATTTAATTTCCCTAAGTTGAGACTTAGGGTCTACATTAAAATAATTAATTATTTTAATAAAGCAAGATCCGAGTGGAATTTCCACAAACGATTTCTGGGTTCTCTGGATAACTGTTGTTGAAGCCTCTCCACCAAATTTGAGACTTGGAACACTTCCCGATGCTATAAAATCAACAAAATGTGCTTTTGGGGCTCTTGAGGTTTGAATATTTGGGCCACATTGTAAATTAGGAGGGAGTACGAGTTGATCCCAAGAAAGTGGTGGCTATGCAAGATTGGCACTATCCCAAAACATTAAAGAGCTTAAGGGGATTCTTAGGAATTGTTACCCCCTCTCACCTAGGGGTAACTAAAGGAGATTTTTCCTTTGATGCTCCACATTGTAGATAGTGATTGCAGTGATCATGACCAACATTCATGACATACAACAACCCACAAATGCCTCATACATATCATGCTCAGCTCATCCATTTGCTCAGCGCACTTATTGATGATGGTGGTGATCGAATTCACATGAGGCACATTAGCCATTGTTTCATATGAAGTGTTTAAGTTTATTGTATCTGGACTTTAAGTAAAGATCATGGATTGAAATTAGATAACAAATCATGATGCTTAGAAGTTAAGCTTGTTCTTTGCTTCACCTTGGTGGCTATCATATGTATTCCAGTCAAGTGTTGCCACTCTTGGGGAAAATGGCATTACTAGGGAGCCTTGATAAGGGTAATGTTAAAATTTCTACTTAACCCAGATCTTGATTTCGACACTTATTAAATTACTTAACATAGATTAATGCAAGTAAACTAGCTAGCATTCAAATCTGAAATTTATGAGCAGAAATACATTGAGCTGACAAATCTGAAAATGCACAGCGAAAATGAACAGTAGACACATTTGACAAATGAGATTTCTAGGCAAAGCCCTTGGAAAAACCCCAAAGGGAAAACCAGTTAAGAGAGAAATTGTATTAATGAGCTCACATGAAAAATTTTGAATTTACAACAGCAATAAAAACAACCACTAAATGCACTGTACTTTCCTCATTTTTCATGCCCTGCATTGATATTCGTACCCAAAACAGTGTACGGCCTATACAGCCCTGTACCTTGTTGTTCCAACATATCGAAAAAAGTGCCCATAATTGTTGTACAATACTGTGCCCTCCCTCTTGCTCCCCTCTTCTCCTTCAACTTCTCTATAGACAAGATTTGCTCCATAGATCACATCTCTCCAATAGGAAAAGAGTTGAATTTATCAAGTAGAGAGGCCAAATTCACAAGTCATGAGATGACAAATGAAAAAATCCTCTCCTCTATTTATATGAGGACAAGTCAAATTTTAGTCTAAAAGCTCCTAAAGACAAGTATAATCACAATAGAACCTTGGGTTACAAGCCAACCCAACAAGCTCAAGCATAAACTCAAGAGGAAGTCCACATGTGTGAGCTGTGAGGCCTCAAAAGGCTGATGTCATCCAATAAATGAGCTCCATGTGGCATGCGTTGAGGCTCTAGGGTGCCATGAGTGGTGTAGAAGCCTCTAAAAATCATGATGTGAGGATTGGCCCTCAATTCTCCGTCAATATCCATTTGACGACCCCAAGATTCAGTTTGGGGCACCAAAGGTGCTCTCCTAGCTCTCCAACTACTCAAAATGCCCATATTTGCTCCAATATTTAGGGTTTTCCAGGTGCTACTAGCCCTCGCAAGTCTCTGAAGGTGAGACCATGCTCATTTAGGCTCTAGATTAGATACCATATCTCAAAAAGTGTTAAGGCCAACTTGGGGGCATGCTGGTCCAGGTGCATCATCCTGAAAAATCATCAAATGTAGTGCAAAGTGGTAGAACGTCCTAGGTGCAGAAGGTGCCCAAGGGTAGGTATGATGTGTTGCTATTGCTCAAAGACCAAAGGCTCTCAACGCTTCACCTATGGGTGCCAATATACTTCTCTGGGGCCTGGGTACCTATGGGTAAGGTGTGAAAATTTCAATCCAGAAATATACAGTTGCAGTGATAGATTTATTTCTCCTACTTATTACTCCGATAAGTTATTTACAGAATTCTATCAGTAAATTTCGAAATAAATACTACTACAACATTCACAATTACATATGCCGAGAAAGGAACAGTAGGAAACATAAGCATAAGAAACAATCACATGTACACACTTATTTTTGGACAATTGTCCCCAGAAAAACCCAATGTGGGAAAACCAGTGCAGCAGATGAGGGTTTATATATTATTCTTCAGCAAATGAATTTTTTACAAGGAATACACTGGCAGATACATTTAGAAAACACCTGAGACAAAATTCTCGAAACCTCCCAAAGATTTTATGACACTCGGAAGACCCTTTGTCTTCTTCTGCGTCTCTCTACGTGCTTCTCTGCATTGGACTGCGTCACTCTGCGTGGGTACACTACACTGCAGCTCTACGCTGCCTTCTGTGGCCCTCTGCGTCCCTCTATCCTCGTACTCAGTCACTGCTGACTCCCTTTTCTCCTTCTGCCTCTGCAACTCTCCCTCTGAAATGGAATTTTATTCCTTCAAAATCGATCTGTTCAGGTACTGAGTGTATGCCCGACTTACTTTCCAAATGGCCCTCAAGCCTTCTTTTATAATCTTCTCATTGATTAATCAATGGCCCAGATTAAAATTCTAATCAATGGCTAAGATTAAAACTTGACTTGATCTTCGTTCTCTAGAAGATTCACACTCTGTCTTAATAATACCCATTAATTATTTAGTTTCCCTAAGTTTAGACTTAGGGTCTCCATTAAAATAATTAATTATTTTAATAAGACATGAACCAAGTGGAATTTCCACAAACAATTTTTGGATTATGTGGAATACTGATGTCCAAGCCTCCTCACAAATTTTGAGATTTGGAACACTTTCCGATGTTACAAAAATCAACACTACCTCTTAGCGAGGAAAGTGTTCTACCAATATGCCTGATGCATGTTGCTCTGCTTTGAAGCATCCTCTGCGTTGTTGATCTCTGGCTGCTGCCCCTCATCTGCTGCCCATGACACTGCCACTGTCACTGACTCATTTGTACTGCAGCTCCTTCTGAATCCTGATCCTATCCATTCCTGCTACTGAAATGGATTCTTGATCATCCCCATCTTCTCTCTGAAATAGACAAACTTTGTCTTCCTCAGAACCTTCGTGAGGATATCTGCCACTTGTTCTCCTGTTGGAGTGTACCGCAATTGTACAGCTCCTCATTGGACACAGTCTCTAATGAAGTGACACTTGATGTCAATGTGCTTTGACCGATCATGAAACACAGGATTTTCAGAGAGCTTGATGCAACTTTGATTATCACATAGAATATTGGTCGCTTACATCTTCTCCTTCAGTAAGTTCACAAGCAGTTTCTGAAGCCATATGGCCTCACACGAAGTTGTGCTAGCTGCCATATATTCTACCTCTGTTAAGCTCAGCGCCACAGATTTTTGTTTCCTGCTGCACCAGGAGGTCATCCCTGATCCAAGACTAAAACAATACGCATTGGTACTTTTCCGATCTGCGTCGATGAACCCACTCAACCTGATGTCATTGCCACGGGTGTACTTCAGTCTAAGCTCGATCGTTCCTCGAAGATATCTGAGAACATTTTTGGCTGCTGCCCAATGAGCCCTCCTTGGTTCCACCGTGAACTGACTGAGGGTATTGACAGCATAACAGATGTTTGGCCTAGTGTTTACAAGATACATCAGAGATCCTATGAGTTGCCTATACAATGTATGATCAGCCTCATCATCTTCGGACATGTCGATTTTCTTCCAGTTGGTGATCATTGGAGTAGTCATGGGTCTACAGTCCTCCATCTGAAATCTTTTCAGAATTTCTGTAGTATATCTTCCTTGACCAAGGAAGATCTCCCCCTTCTACTGCCAAACTTTCAACCCCAGAAAATAGTGCATCAGCCCTAGATCCTTCATGTCGAATTTTGTAGCTAAATTCTCCTTGCAGTCCTTGATGAGCCTCGATGACCCTATTAGAAATAGATCATCTACATATAGAACCAATATCAGAGGCTCACTCCCTACCCTTATATAGTAGAGATAGGGATCTGCGTCACTCTTGACAAACCCCATCTTCTGCAAGTAGATGTCAATTCGACCATACCAAGCTCTAGGGGCTTGCTTTAGTCCATACAAGGCTTTCTTAAGCCTGCACACGAGTCTTTTGTTCATGCGTCTCGAAGCCCTCTAGTTGTTCAATGTATACATCCTCTTCTATCACCCCATTTAGGAATGCAGTCTTGACATCCATCTGGTGAATCTCCCATCCCATCTGCGCAGCAAGGGATATTACGGATCTAATAGAAGTATATCGGGCTACTGGGGCGAAGGTCTCTTCATAACCTATCCCTTCCTTCTGAGCATACCCCTTAGTCACAAACCTGGCTTTAAATTTCTCGATGTTGCCATTTGCAGCATACTTGATCTTGTAGATCCACCTTGAACCTACAGCTAATATGTCCTGAGGTCTGGGAACCACCTCCCAACATCATTCATCATGATTGAACTGTACTCTTCCACCATCGCATCTACCCACACATGGTGTTGAGCTGCTTCCCGAAAACTAGAAGGTTCCCCGACCTGTGCAACCAAGGCTTGGTACCTCTCAGGCTTCCTACGTTGTCTCTTCACATTTCGGGGGGCTCCGACAAAGTCCTCTACATCCCTTAGAATTTGTCATAGCTCCCTGCTCGTTCTTCCACTGGGTGGATCTACCTGCTCTCCTTCCTGCAAGTCCTCGGGAGAAGTGTCCCTTGGATCCCCATGCCTTGGAGAGGCACTCATATTACCATTCGTAGGTCATTGTGGTTGGACCAGCGGATCCTCCTTAGACTGCATAGCAGAAGGCATCTCCCGGGATTTCCTGAATGCCCTCTCCTCCATGAATTTCACATCCCTCCGCACTACAACTTTCCTGCTCTCTGGAATGTAAATGTGGTAAGCCTTTGCATTTTCGCTATATCCTACCAGATATCCCTTTTCCGTAGTCATATCCAGCATCTTCCTCTTTTCATTTGGCACATGATAATATGTCGTACTGCCAAAGATCCTAAAGTGGCTCCCTACAAGCTTGTTACTAGTGAAGACACTTTCTGGAGTGATATTTTCCAATGCGTTGTGAGGAATCCTATTTTGAACGTAGACACAGAAATTTGGGCATGTCTTGATAATACAGCATTTCCCTTGCCGCCTTAACAATAGTTCTATTCTTTCTTTCTACCACACCATTTTGCTTCGGATTATATGGAGCGGTCCACTCTCTTCTGATACCTTCCCTTGCGCAAAACCCTGTGAATTCTTTATCAATGTACTCTCCACCATTGTCTGATTGCAACACCTTGATCCGCTTTCCTGTCAGATTTTCTACCAGAGCTTTAAACTCTTTGAAACGACTGAAGACTTCGTTCTTGGTCTTCAGAAAGTAGATCCAAGTCTTCTTGGAATGGTCATCAATAAAGGTGATGAAATATTCGGCACCGCTAAGAGCTCTAGTGGACATTGGTCAGCAGATATCTGAGTGTATCAAGCCCAACACACTCTTAGCCCTATTGATGCTTCTTTGATACATTGCCTTGGCATACTTACCCAATACGCACCCTCCCACATGGTGCTCAGTTCTGGAACTCTCGTGACAACTTTCTCAAGAATCTTTAACGCCCCATGATGTAAATGCCCCATTCTTCTGTGCCATAGTTCATTCAAGTCCTTCTCATCAGTGTTGCCTATTAGTGCCATTGGAGATTCGAGTTGTAACTTATATAGTTTGTTGCTCCTGACCCCGATTTGTGTCTTCTTCTTCCAACTTGGGTGTTTGACGTATACTCTATTGCCAATGAAGTAAACCTCATAACCTTTGTTTTGAAGTTGAGACACCGAGAGTAAATTCATCCCAAACCAGGCACATGTGGTTTGGCACATGCAGCACATTAATGGCCCAAAGCTTATTTCCAACCTCTGTTTGAAATAATACGGTACCTCTTCCAATAGGGGTACATTTTGCTTTATTACCCATGGTGATTTTAAAGTTCATCTGCTCTTCTTGGTAGTTTGAGAAACATTCCCGCACTCCCGTCATATGAGCAGAAGCCCCACTATCAATGTACCAGACTTCAGGAGAAGCAGTGATTGACACACAAGCAAACTCTTCTTTCAGTCTGGATGCCAGAACAGAAACATCGTGATCCATATGTTCTTCCATGCTTCTCTTACTCTTTGGAGAACTGCGTGAACCCTTTCAATTTGCCGCAGCAATGTCAGATTTACATTCACTTGTTGGTTCTCTGTTCCTGTTACTCATCTCTAGCTCTAATACCATGTGAAAATTTCAATCCAGAAATATATAGTTGCAGTGATAGATTTATTTCTCCTACTTATTACTCTGATAAGTTATTTACAGAATTCTATCAGTAAATTTCAAAATAAATACTACTGCAACATTCACAATTACATGTGCAGAGAAAGGAACAGTAAGAAACAATCATATGTACACACTTATTTTTGGACAATTGTCCCTGGAAAAACCCAATGTGGGAAAATCGGTGCAGCAGATGAGGGTTTATATATTATTCTTCAGCAAATGAATTCTTTACAAGGAATACACTGGTAGATTCATTTAGAAAACACCTGAGACAAAATTCCCGAAACCTCCCAAAGATTTTCTGATACCCGGAAAACCCTTTGTCTCCTTTTGTGTCTCTTTGCATGCTTCTCTATGCTGGACTACGTCGCTCTGCGTGGGTACACTACGCTATTGCTTTGCGCTGCCTTCTGTGGCCCCTTGCGTCCCTCTGTCCACGTACTCAGTGACTGCTGACTCCCTCTTCTCCTTCTGCCTCTGCAACTCTCCCTCTGAAATCGAATTGTATTCCTTCGGAATCGATCTCCTTTGGATACTGAGTATATACCCGGCTTAGTTTCCAAATGACCCTCAAGCCTTCTTTTATAATCTTCTCATTGATCAATCAACGACCCAAATTAGAAGTCTAATCAATGGCTAAGATTAAAACTTGACTTGATCTTCATTCTCTAGAAGATTCACACTTTGTTTTATTAATACCCATTAATTATTTAATTTCCCTAAGTTTAGACTTAGGGACTCCATTAAAATCATTATTATTTTAATAAGACATGAATCGAGTGGAATTTCCACAAACGGTTTCTGGGTTCTTTGGAATACTGATGTCCAAGCCTCCTCACAAATTTTGAGACTTGGAACACTTTCTGATGCTACAAAAATCAGCATAAGGTTCCCAAGTCATGGGCTATTGAACCACTTGACAATCACAACATAAAATCTAGTGACAGCAACCAGTAATCACGAAAAATCATCATTTTTACATCTAAGTGAACCAAGCTTGAATGTTAAGGGCTATTTAATGCTTAAAATAAGGCTTCCCTTACAATGGTGGTGCTGAAGAAGCCCATGGTGTGGCAATCAATGCTCTGCAATGTTGGATGCCCATGGCTCTCAACGCTTACCCTACAAGTGCCATTATGACCCTCTGGAGGGCTTGGATCCTGAATAGGGAGGCCAAGACCAAGATGAAGACTCACTTGCAATCATGTATAAGATCCAATGCGTCTCCTCACCTTTCAATACAATCATTCATTAATATAATTGAGTAAATAAGCTTGCTAATCAAGGGTAGAGATGGACAATTCATAGTGGCATACCCTTCCAAATGGGCTTTGGACATGTACTAATGTTACCTTTCTCAAGAAGGGAGTTAATGAAGGACCCTATTAGGTGGTTTCGACCTCTAAAGGATTGACAGGTCCATGGTACATCCATTAGATGGCAGATTTCATGTGAAAAATGGTGGAACAGAGTGGGGCAAGCCGCAAGAGGGAAGGCTCCATGCCACATGCCATGGTACAAAGGTAGTTATGATAAAGGAGGCCCACACCTTGGGTGTATGAATGTAGGAGGGAGCAATCATTGATTCAGGTGGCTCCAGAGACACACACAGGACAAAGAGGGTTGATGAAAGCACGTGGGACCCACATGGAAAGCCCCCTCAGCTGTTGACACACGACACTCCTCCATTGGCCCCATGCCCCTGCAGAAAAGACAAAACAAAATGATATTTAATTTCCCACATAAAAACAAAAAAAATCATTAAAAAGATAACTATATATTAAATATAGTTATTAAACAATCAAAATCAATTTAAATATGGTAAATTGTTATGTAACAAAAATCATATTAAATATGGTTAAATTTCATATTAAACAAACCTCTATTTTTTGTTTTTGGGAGTCGTTACAATATGGAGATACGAATTCCATACATTATATGGTTTGAAAAAACTATATCAAAACTAAAATTGGGCTTTAAAACAATATTGGGAGTCAATGGGATTTGAACTCAAAACCTCCCAACAACAACTATCTTAATATGATTATGCCAACCAATGTGCCAACCTCACACTTTGTCTTATTCATCCTCACACTTTGTTATAAAATGTCATTCAAATGGTTCAAGGAAACCATGGAGAATGATGGAGAATACATGAGAGATGAGGGCACAGGGAGGCCAATGGAGCCATGGGCAAAGAGAAGGCAGGCTGGACAACAAGCGGACACTCAGTTCGAGGCATGATGGTGCACGGATTTCGAGACAGAATCCTTTTTGATGCTTGGAGAATCTTTTTTATTCCAAGGAGGTAAAATTTTCCTATGTCGGAATGTATTGAACTTTATATGCATTTTTACCATAATTTTGCGGGGAATGAAATGGCGAGGTTGGATTCGCCTTTTGGGCAAAGGTTTCGCAGATTCCATGTGGAGGAGAATCTTCAGGAATCTTGAGGGAATCTTTCAGATTCCTTGGAGGCCGAAATTCACTAGTGTGAGAATAAGGTCAACCTTATACTCATTCTTCTCAAAATTTCGCAAGGATCTCAATGGTGAGATCAAATTCCTGTTTTGAGTTGCAGATTTCTAGATTCCCTGTGGAGCAGCATCTTTGAGGAATCTAGGGGGAATCTAAAAGATTCCCTAAGGCCCAGATTTTCACTTTGTTAGAATTCAGCGAATTGACAGTCGATCCTACACCTCTCAGCGACACGAGTTCAGCGGTGCAATCAGATTTTTCCATTTGGGCCTTATGTTTTTCGGCCACTTTTCAGAGTGGAGTTGCAGGTGTCAGCATTCAATGTGTGAGCAGTCATTTTCAGGATATTCGATGCCACAAGATTGATGGTACAACCATATCGCAACAATTTATCATCCTTTCTTCAGATAGCTCCAAGATGTGAGGTATATGCAGTGTGATCGTGTACTTCTTTATCTCTTTGCTATGATATGCATTGTGTTGTATAGATCCCTGTTTGATGTTTGATGTGGGATCTTGTTTTGTTCTTGATGTGAGATGTAATTTCTATCATGGATTTGTAATATGTTTGAGATCCCTTTATTGCCATGATGGCGGGATACTCATTATCACATGTATGTTTGATTGAGATCCCTTTATTGTCATGCTAGCGAGATACTCATAGTCATTATGTGTGAGTTATTGTCATACTAATAGGAGTCATTTTTGCGAATGAGAGTTCCGGTAGTGGAACATCTCGTGGAGAGGTCCAGCCACTCCTGCGTGAGGGCATTTTCCTTCTATGGCAGAGAAAATACCATCCATGTACATCATCACTCTTTCCAACACTTAATGGAGCGGCCTACACCATCTTGACACCGAGACCCGGAGACGTAGTCCCTTATGGACGAACTCCATTATCAATATCATATGTTGCTAATGCTTGTTAAATTCCTCTTCTTTTCAGCATGCAAATATGTTCTTTTATGTTCATTAATGCTTTGATGCAATTCTAACACATCAGCCAAAGTAAAAGGTCTTGGTTTAAAGGGTAGCGGAATTTACCCAAATCAATCGTGGTACATGAGTTACCCCTGCTTTTGTTTTTCCACCCTTCTTCATATGCCTTTTGCCTTTTATTGATTTTTCTTCTTTTTACTACTCAGGGCTCAAGGGAATGAGAACATGATGTGCAAGATGTATCAGTGAATACCCCTCAAGGTGGGACAGTTCATTGCCCACCAGGGGTTAGGGCAATCATGGGTTCCTTAATAACGCAGGGAGTACTCATAGGGGCCCTAGGAACCAGGGTGATGGCCATAATAATAAGGGGTAGAGCTCATGTTTGGCTTTTTCCCACATGTTAAAGTCTTTCGTCTCGACCATCTTTTGCATTTTGTGGTACATTTCCTATTGTATGTGGCCATATTATGCTTTTATCTTTCTTTTTAGTTGCATAATATTTTGGGGCATCGTTCCAGGCTTGACCCAAGGTGTGGACAAGGGGAGAGGGTGGCTAACACCTTGCGGCCCAATGGACAAATGTGGATCCAGATGGGAAAATGTGAATAAGGACTTATAATGAGCAAAGAGGAGTGAGATATATGGTATTGGGAAGCAGGGCCATGCAATATCCCAATAGTTGGGAGTATCCATAGAAATAGAAAATGTAGGAGCCTTTGATTCTCTTCTTTTTCTTTCTTTCTTCTTTCTTTCTTTGGCTTCTCTTCTCTGCCTTTCTTCTTGTTGTTCATCTTGGAGAAGCTTGAGATTAGCAAGAATTTGTTCAGACTGAGAGCCGAGATCATCAAGAACATCTTCGGCATGTGCACACCAAGTGGTAAGATAATTCCCAATCTGATAGACTTGATCTAAATCAATAGGATTTGTAGCATTATGCTCAATCAGAGGGGCACAGTCAGCTCGAGTTGCAGGCTGTTTAGACATTGAAGAGGTGGTACAAAATTTTGTTTTGGGTGGCCATTTTCCACCTTTTACAAAGCAACGATTGGCATATTGCCATTCTTCTATAGGAGAATAATTAGTACTAGAAATACGGTTCATTTTATTTACAGCAAGGAAAGGTTTAGCTTCTAGTATATACAATTCAGTTGAAGACAACTGAGGCTCAGAAGGAAAAACTTCTTCAATAGGAGGACGATCAAATCTATTTGAAGAAGATGCTTCAAAACAGACATAGGAACAACATATCTACATGGTCTGACAGGTGGTCTAGGAATCTCTGGTTTAGGAGGAATAAGCTTGACTCTACCGTCAGAGATAGCAATACGTTTGAGTTTTGATTCGGGCTTCTTGTCATCAGCAATGGATTTATACTGGAAATACCATTTGTTAGGAAGTTCAGTAGGATCATATAGGACACCTTCAACTTGGGCATTTGAAAGACCAACAGTAACACAGTCTTTTAAAACAGGTTGTTTTAACTTTGGATGAGCAGTATTAGTCAACTGGAAAGAAGTTTGAACTAATACAGAGAGATAGTCACTATCTTCTGCCAATTGGAGCCCTTGAACTCCTGTCATTAATTTCCAACAATCTTTCAGGTGAATATCTGTCAGGCTTATAGAATAATCAGGATAAATAGTGCCATATTGACAACCTGTGGATAAATTACCCATAATAGTTCCTATTCGGGCATGGTCATAGTTCTGGTGTCGGGTATCAAAGACCTCAGCAATACAGGGAGTATTTAACCCATGACGGAATAAAGGAGCAAGACCAATACGGATACCTCCAAAATGGAGATAATTATATTTTTTATCCTTGGCATATTGTCTGAACTTCTTAATTTCATCATCAGAAAACAGATTTAAAGCTACTATCTGAACAGAAGGACCAGAAATCTTAATAGTCACTTCTACCTCTTTCAAAAAAGACTTCTTCTTAAAGACATAAGACATAGGCAGTTTGTAAACATCAGTCGCATGAAGCGACGGGGGATTCCAAGTCTCAGGATTTTCTACAGATTCATGAGATTCATTTGGATCGTCAGACTCAACAGCTCGAGAAGCTACTTCAGTAATGATTTTACGATCTATTGTAGAGAAAGAGCGTAAAAGATTTGCCATAACAGAATCGAGACAGGGCTCCGATACCAAAATCAGATTGTGGACTCAGTAACTTACTTGAACAACTGAAAATTAGCAGAGCTTCCTCACACTATCCACCACGGGCACGGGAAATACGAGAACACACGACTCCTCTGGTCTTCAACTCGCTTTATAATCCCGACTTTCAGTGATCTTGGAAAGAACTGTCCTCAGACAGGCGGCCCAGCAGGCTTCAGTATTAATTCAAATAATATGTTACATACCAGATTATGCTTCAGAGTAGAGCCAAATAGTCTCTGATCTCTTAGAGCATGAATACAAACACTCTTTCACACCAACACTCAATGATACACAAAAACTCGATGATCCCACTTATACACACACACACCTATATATAATCTAAGAAAGCATATGAGAATTATTGAGGGTCCTTGTCAGGCATTACTGGCCCAGACGGTGTCTGCTTAATATTCTCGAGTACAATAATTGAAACTAAAGACGCACTACCACGGTCCTTTAGGTTCTCGGTCACTATCAAAATCTTCATCATGATCAGGCTCTCACTGATTTCGGCATAAAACTACTTTCACTTGTCCTGCAAGATTCTTCCAGTGGAAAGTTGTTCCCTTTGGTTTGAAGAATTGGTGAAAGTCTATCCCTTGCCTAACATGAAGGTAAAGATTTATTTTAAAACTCTTGATGATTATTGGTCTCGCATCTACACTGATGATATGATTCAAGTTTTAAAAACTTTGAATTATTATCAGATTATTGGAGGAATTGATTTTTCCTTTGCTATCTATACCACTGCTAAAATGCTAGATTTGGAGGAGATAAACATGACTGATAAAGTTGAAAGATTTCTAAGGTCTTTAAGAATTCCAGATATGTTTGAAGAAATTGATGCAGCGTTTCTTCAAAGACCTGATGAGCATTTTGCAGGAACTGATTCTTTTCCCCAGTATGAATTGTTTGAACCCTTTGCAGATTGGGAAATTAAAAATGGTCGATGCAGAAAGAAGCCCCAATTACGAGCATCTCAATGTGTTGAAAGAACATTGCAGTATTTAAGAACCTTCTCAACACCATGGGATTATCAGAGTATAGAATTTAGAAATCCCATCGTCCCAAATCCCTTTGCTCAGCTTTATGGTCCAGAAAGAATTGAAGAATCTGTATTAGCAGATAATGTTGAGGAAGTAAAGAAGATTTCACTATGGCTTAAAGAATTCTACCGGATCAGGTTACCTGAAAAATTGTCCATGATTCGAACCTTAGAAGAATTACAAGGAAAGAAAAGGTAATCAAATTATTAATCAATCAAAAATCATTGATTACTATTAGTGTTTTGAATGGGTACATCAGTCTTGGGCTAATCAAAAGCTTCCTTCATCCTCATCCGAAATCAGTGAGCCTGATCATGAAGATATGTTTTAGATTTATCTAAATCTAAAACATATCAGAATAAATCATAATGTTGAACAGCAGAAAACTTAACAATACTCCCCCCAATTCTTAAAGAAACATTATCTACATAATGGGTGAGATTAACGGTTCCGCCAATAGTCTCGGAGACAAGAATGTTCTGTAAAGGTTTCCATAAACCTTTGAACAAAGAAGGGCGAGCTAGATTATTAGAACCACCGGTATCGATGAAAGCATCGACATTAATCCAAGCACCTTTAACTTGAACTTCAACAGGTATATACAGAAGATTGTTAGTCTTAACAATCTTTTTAAGAAAAGAACTTTCTGCAGTATTAACAGAGGTTGAAGTGGGCAAAGATGAAGACTGAGAAACTGTCTTAGGATAGGGGCAAAAAGAATTCAGAGTGAGTTGTGGAGGCAAGGAATGGAAAACGGGATTTGAATTCTTTGAACCAATATCGAAAGATATAGGAGCAATAGAGACAGCATCATTTGAAATGTCTTCAGATGTTTCATCAGTATATTCATCTAAACTATATTCATCACTGAAATGCAATTCAGTGTCTTGATCACATTCTGAATCAACACATCGGTTCATTTTCTGACAAGTTTCAGGAATAGACTCAGAATCTGACAGAGAAGCATCAGTCAGAATATATACATCTGATACTTCATCTTGTGAATCAACAATAGACCAATGATCAACAAAATCATCAATTTCAAAACAAGCTTTTAACTTGTTGGAGGAACTCTTAGGACACTTGCGAGCAAAATGACCTTCTTGCTTGCATATAAAACATGCATTGTCTTTCTTTGGCTAAAATCAGGGTTTCACATGTAGTGCCACTCCTAAAGCTAGTAGCCAATAGAGGAGATCCCACGGGACTAGGATACAATATTAACCCCCAAGATGAGGCAAGGGAACAGTACAAGTCAAAGCTCATTCTTTCTGTCGAATCCCCCCACTAATCCATGCCCAAATGTGCCCAAGAAAAGCAAGCATAAACACCCAATTACATAATGAAAAATCATACCTTCAGGGTTGGAAGGCCCACCTTCAAACATATGATCATAACAGATGAGAGAGGGCACATAATGACTGGCTTAAACAATGGAGAATAGTAGTACATCAAGCTATTATGTGGCTGCAAAGGGCTGCTAGCTGCCAGCTGAAGACAACTTTAAGAGAAAAATTCTCTTATAAAGGTCACCCACTGGTGGTGGGTAACAGGGCCATTATCCCAAGATGGGAGCCCAAGTAAGTTCTGAGTTTTATTAATGATGAACTGTTTTGTTGGGCAGAAATTTGTTTGCGATTCATGTGACTCATATCGTAATTTGCTTCCGCTGAATATTATTTGTTAGGAATTAGCACAAAAGTAGAGTATAATACCCCACACTTCTCTTTGCTTCTTTATCATTCCATCAACATGTATCATTAACTATGCATACTTTGGTATTTATCATGTCAAAGTGAAATTTTTTGCATCAAGATGGATAACAGCTTGGAGGAGAAGTGCAATGTTGTACTGATGAGATTTTGATTCTATCTGCTTCTGTATCTGCAGTAAGTTGTAGCCCTTGAAAACTGCACATATGATGAGATGTTGATAACATGTGCAGTTATGACTGAAATGGAATAAAAGACTATGGGACCAGAACAACATATATGAAGCAAGTTTTTCTGCATTATTTATTCCTTTTGAGGGAAATGTACGTATTATATGGTGGATACTATTTTACTTAGCTATTGTCACATATCATGGAATGTCATGGTTCATTATTTTATGGTCTCATTTTCATGTCCTTTTTTAACGTTAAGACACGTTAAGACATGATAAGGATATAATATGAAAGATTTACATATTTACAGCAGTGCTATGTGGCAATAATTATTTATTTGTTCCCTTCCTCTTTTTTGAAAATCTCATTCCTATTACCTTTAGAATTTTAGAGTATATTGTTAATTACTAAAACATGTACACACAAATGCCAAGTCTCCAACCTACTACTCTGATATGTACCCTATTGACAAAGAATACCACTGATTAGGCCGTTGCATCATAACTACCTACAAGCACAGAACCATCAACAGAATGGGCTAGAATTCCAGAACTAACTACACCGAAAGAAGCCAACACAACTATTTATTTACCCTGTTGTGAAGGTGATTGTCACTAGGATGGGCCTAGGAAAATAGCCCTACTTCTTCACCATTGTTTGTCAATATATTACTCAATGTTGATTTTTCAAGTGCAAAATATACGAGCACTTATTTCTGAAACTTGATAATTACTTCCAATGATGTAGATGATTATTTAGCACTTCAATGTATCACTAAGTAATTACAAATTCATAAATTCAACCATAAGAACAATGAAGCAGTAGACAACACGATGCACAAGAGCGACAAGATTTTTACCCTAAGAAAACCCACTTGGGGGAAAAACCTAGCAACCTTCTTCTTAGAGAAATATTCAGTTCAACAAAAGATACATCAAAGTCATATAGACAAACTGACCAGCATAGTAGCAAGATGACCATTCACCAAGTGCCAAGCCAACCCTCCAAGATTCAAGACAAAAATACCCTTCAATTCTGTCCACAAAAAGGTGTGCAATAAGATCTGTCACAGGTCTTCAAGTGGGCCAAAATTCGTCCTGTGTCTCAGCCTCAGAATTCGGATGATGCCACAGAATTAGTGCCTCATAACTTCGTATCTACCACAGAAAATTGTGCCACAGACAATTCGTAATAGCCACAGAAAAATATGCCTCAGACATCTGAACAGAACTCCGCTACCATGGTCCACAAGAATGAGGTATAGAAGATGAGATATATGCTTCTGTTTTCAGCCTCCAAGTGTCATTCACTTCTTCACATAGAAAAGAGATGATAAGATGACTCGATGTGTTCCTTGAAGGGATACGAATAGGCTACTTATAGCCTTCCAATCATGCAAATGGGTATCTCTCATGGGCAGGCTGACATGTCTCTTGGAGTACCGACATGGTCATCTTGGGGACACAAAATTTACTCTTTCAAAATTAAATTTTCTTCTTTTGCAAAGGCTATGAAGAACATGTCTTTCATATTTTTCTTTTGACAAAACAATAAATAATTTTTCTTTTATCACAAGCATTAATTAAATCAAAATGCTAAATATAATTTTTCTTTCATCACAAATTGTACATTATGAAGACCAACCATAGCTACAAAATTTTCACTTAAGATCCATAACAGTTCTTTGGTGATTTACAATGCTTGTATATCCTTTTTAGGTTTCTCTCCTTTCATCAAAGGCTCACAATCTTCATGTCTGGGATGCCAATCCTGCAGCCTGCCTAGATTCCATTTTCTCTGATCAAAAGCATCGTCTTTTTATGTACCTTGGAAAAATGGTTCCTTAATGATATCAGTAAACTTGCTCACTGAACTTGTCCTTGTGCATTGATTCTAGTACACCAGGTAAATTTCATTCTCTTTGAATAAGTTTACAAATTCGGCAAATATCCTTTTAAGCATCCACTGGTAATCAGAGGGCACCTGAAGTACAGTGAATAGTATGTTGCCTCCGTTCATTCTATGACATAGATATTCCAATCTTTTTCAAAGAACATGCTCCTTCAGCATTGTCCAGCCATAAACTCTATAAAACTCCAAACCTTTCGTATATTCCTAATCGTTTTTTCCCTTCGTTAAATTTGAAAAGAATAAGCGTGTGGTAATTTGAGCTTCCCAAGGAAAAGAAAAACGAAGCAATCCCTAAAAGCAGTATTCATTAGCATGCAAGACCATTTCCATTTTCAGGTAGTTACCTCGATAAGGATAGAACATGGAACCACACAAACAAATGCAAGCAGCTAGAACTAAACCCGAGTGCCTTAAAACCTAATAGTAGGGTTCCTTGCTACAATTTCACCTCAGCTAAGGATCATCCAGTCCTTTCCCCCATGGACTCTGTCTACTTGAACTAAAAACTTGTGTACTCTAGAGCAAATGAACTGCATTAGCTCCTAGATTCAGAGACACATAAAAATCGGGGTTCAACTTTTTAAGGGAAAAGGCTGGTGCAACTAACTCTATCCTCGACTGAGACCTGCGTCCAACCCCTACCAATCTTTCGCACCCCTAATCCCGTGCAGCATAGCTGCCCTAAGTGACAGGCTCAAAGGCAATAATGTAATTAACTGCAAGCAAAGCATAACAGAAGGACCTAGAGCAGATGTGGACAAGGTGCAGATCCGAGGCCCTACAATATTTAGTTCACGTGTTTTACACAGGATCATTCTAACACGTCGATACCCTAATTTTTCACGAGAGGAACGGAAGATAGGATCTGTAGACATCGCATTCCTTATAGAAGAACACCAAACTAAGTCCTGATATTAACAGAGTGAATTTTAATCCAAAGCTTAAGAAAATAAGTTCAATCACAGAACAAGCATTGCCACAGTGACAGAAAAAGTTCCCAGTAAAAACACGAGTAAAAGAACCCCAAGTTAAGGCCCGATATTCAACAGAGTTAAATTTATTCCAATGTATACTAAGATACATTCAAAATACATAACCTACAAAACCATAATTGTTTGCAATGACAGAGGCATCTACCATGCAGACTTCTGTCCAGAACCTTGATGTGACAGACATTATGGCTGGAACCTTGCAAATGTTCATGGCTCCACCTGCCCTTCTTGATGGGTATTCTGTCTGGAAGCTTGCAAATGTGCATCGTTCCACCTGACCTGCCCAAGATGTATTCTACCCAGAACCATGCAAATGTGCATAGTTCCACCTGCCCTGCCTGTCATGTCAAGGTTTCGAGCAGAAAGTTTGCATGGTGCCCAAAAATACTCTGAAAACACAAGTAAAAGATTGACTAACCCTCTGCAGACAGCGCTATGCGGGCAGCATTTGATGAGCTATGAAGCAGTAAAACGATTACACTGAAGTGTATTATAAGCCTTTCCATTTCCCGAGCAGGCCGCTAATAAGACCAAATTAATGGCTGCAAAACAAAATATTAATAGAATCTGTAAGCCAAAAATAGTGCGGAAGTGTCGAGGAATAAAATAGTATCAGCATTCCGCGCTTTTTCCTCAAATTTAAAGCAAAATTATTTCTGGCTTCCTTTCTCGCCATGGATTCAAGTGTTTGCATAAAAGAAAAATCGAAGAGCAAAAACAAAACTAGGAGTAAATAGTTCTACATCTACACAAAGTACAAAGGTTCAAAATTTCAAGATTTCCTCAAGATATACATATTCAGATAAATGTTCAAAATTTGAAGATTTCCTCAAGAACACCTTTAATCGAAACTGCTTCTTTAACATAAATGTGCCTGCAACCTTGCGATATAAACATTTTAAGTAACGAGTCTGGAAGCTTAAGTTTCACGCACTAGAGTAAACTAGAGACCTTATAACCAACAAATCTCGCTGCATTTACAGCACAATGCAGCATATGAAAGCAAAAACTGGACAGAGGTCAAGAAAAAGTAAATACTTTAGAAAATGCAATGAATTGCGCACAAAATGTCTTTGTCGAGATAAATGTACCTGCAGGCTGCAAGCATGTGCGATGAACATATTCAGTACTCAAAATGATGACTCTGGACTCTCCAAATTTAAATACTTCAAACAAATTATCAGGTAAAGAAAATATATTGCAAAGCACAACAGATTGTGCACTAAATGTTATCACCTACAAAAATGTACCTGCGCGCTTATGAGTTTAACATTTTCAGTACACGAATTGAAGTATAATCGACTTGTAGCAAACAGACTAGCTCCGTGATAACAAGAATTAACGCCAAAAGATAAATGGAAGTCAAAAGCCACCTCGCATACAAAGGATAAGTGCTTTAACACATTTCATATTCCAGTTCTATTCCTGACAAAATTGATTGTTCACCGGCACAAAAATCTCAAATTCCAGTTCTATTCGTGACAAAAATGATTGTTCACCGGCACAATATTGCCGAAGATGAGGATGAAACTTTACGCTTTCAGTAATAGTCTTTGAAAGCGATGAACTCAACTGCTGCTCTGTCGGCAAGTCAGACCAAGAGACACTATTAAAGGTTTGAAGAAGCTCATCAGCCTTGAAATACAGAAAACTTAACATAAAAAGGAATAAAACCTCTGAATCGCTTTTTTCCCTTAAATCACATGAAAGATCTCGTCTTCGGCGCGCATCCGCCCGCAAAATAGCAAAAAAGATTAACAAAAGCATATTTCTGAAACAAGCTGAAAAGCTCAGTGCAATGAAAGCTTCGAGTAACTGCTTGACCAGGTTAGAACCCGTCACGTCTCGCATGGATTCCTTACGCTCGCCGTGGAAATTTAACGGCGTTTCAAACGGAGTTCTTTAACATCAAAAAAAAAACCACAGAAATACAATTCCGAAAGCTTCGACATTCTCGTGAGAAGGCAACGACGACGGCGCTGACGTGTTGGAAAATAACACGTGGCAAATAAAATAAAATTGTCCCCTCAAGCATAGCCAAATGACGTGGACACCTTTGACACTCCGCTTGAATGCCCCAAACGAGTGGGTCATGCCAGTTTGGAACGTTTTGTACTCTAGCGGTTAAATGTGGTTAATTGGATTGTCACACCATAACTCTAAAGGTAGGATTGGAAAACTACTCTAACTTTTTTTGGGCTTCTAGTGATTTCGGTGATTCTCTATGGTTGTGAACTGTGGGCCAGCAGCACAACCGAGATGTGGTGAAAGCGTTTGATTACAACAAATTCAAAATTAAAAGTGCAGTTCCTTATGCTATCATGTTAAGTGAAACAGGGGCTACTCCTATTGAAGCAATTGCTATGGTGCGAGTCATAAAGTATCTGAAAAAAATTGAGCAAATGGAAGAGGGTAGATGGCCTAAGGTTGTGTTTAGTGACAAATTGTGCAAAAGAAAGAAGACTTGGATGTGGCAAAATAACAAATGGTTTAGTTAGTGGGATATTTGCTTGAGCATGTGCCCTACAAACAGTAAAGAGATAAAAACTTTTGTTATGGATAAGTTCCACAAACATACTTGGGAGAAAGAGCTAGGGAGAAAGAAGAAGTACTACAATGAAGAGTTTAACCCCACGCATAACCATCAATAAAAGGCGTACATAGGGGTTAATATTTCTTGGAGATCTAAAATTCTTATTGCTCAATTAAAGACTAATTCTCATCAACTCCGTTGTGAAACAGGGCGCTGGAAAATGCCAAAAGAAATGTGGGAGGAAAGAGTATGTATTTTTTACTCTTCCGGAAAAGTGGAAATAGAAAAACATTTCATTTTAGAATGCGAGGCCTTCAAAGACAGCAGGGAAAACCATGCAGGTATTCTAGCAGCTAGTTTTTAGGATAATCTATTCAACTAAGAGTTTGTCGATAAGCTGGGAGCGGTTATTGTAAAACTTCACATGAAAAAGGCCGAATAAGGTATTCTTTCTTTCTTTCTTTCTTTCCATTTAAGTATAGAGGTGTAACTTGGTTCTGACTATAAGTTAAAATATTAATATAAATGAAATGAGATTTTAATGTCCATGAAATTAAAATTAATTTATGGAATTAAAAGTTAAAGAGATTTTAACCAATAATTTATTGTAAAGAGTGTAAAAACACTAATTAATTTATGAGATTAAAAGTTAAAGAGATTTCAACAATTGTAAGGAGTGTAAAAACAAAGTGTTTTTACAATACATTTATTTACCATTTAAAAAAAATAGTGTTGTAAGGTTTTAAATTTAAGTAGAATTCAATAAAATTGATGTATCACATAAGTGTTTATAAATATTTATTTATATATTTTATATGCTAAAAAATATCTATTTATGTTTTATTTATATTAGTAAATATTAATTTATATCTATTTTAATTTTAAATTAGTATGAACCAGAATCAAATTTTATTTGATTTTAAAATAAATTTGTATTTCAAAAAAATTGATCTTTCTTAATGTTTAGTTGATTCAAATTAAATAAATCTAAGTTGATTTGATACTTGGTATATTTAGAGTTAAGATGGATTTAAATGAATCTTGTTATATAGTAAATAATATTTTTTTATGTATTTATTATAAAAATTTAAACATATGTATGGAATTTGTTATTTTAATTTATATGATAAAAAAGAAATTATTTATATGTTATATATTTTAATATGATATGTGTATTATGATTTTCTTTTATTTACATTTAACATCTAGGAACTAGACATCTATTGTACATGTGCTATAACTTTATTTTAAATTTTTTATTAATATTAATTATATATATATATATATATATATATCAAAATGTTTAGCTATAAAAAAATTTAACTATAGAAATTATTAATTTATATATATGTGATTTATCAATATCACTATGTTTAAAAGTCCATCACTAGTTTCATTTTATATGATATTTATTCATATGATATTTTTTTCTAAACTTGTGTAGCTATATAAATTAAAGGTAGTCTAGTGCACCTGGTCTTGGATAAACTGTGATTTGTTGGGTTGTTAAGGTACTCCTTGATGTGAAGTTGGGGTGATGTATTTGGACATGATGATGAAGATGTAGTCCTATGGGGGTGATGTATTTGGACATGATGACGAAGATGTAGTCCTACTGAGCTTAAAAATAAAAAATAAAGGTATTTTAACTAATATATGAATACGAAGTGGCTTTTTTGAAATGAAGCAATACAATTTCTAGTGATATTGTATTTTTTTTGTTCTTTAAAATGCACTTTTGAATGCATAAATGGATTCAGCGCATTAAAAAACCCTTGAAGCATTGGATATTTGCAAATTAAACAACTTAAATTTATTATTTTTAAAAATTGTACTAGATTTTGGATAAAATTCACGAGAACAAATGTCGGAAAAGAGTAATTTTGTCTATTAGTTAGATTACATGTAAATGGTTGGTAAATTCTTATAGGCATCAATTCATAATAACATCAAAACACTTCGTTGATTAGAAAAGTCGACCTAATTCTAATGATGTGATTAAACCGAAAGACATTTATCTACATTATGGATCACCAAAGTCTTACCTCTAACTTACACCAACCATAGGTCACTCTATATGACACTTTTTAGTATGACATTTTTTAATGAATCAATTTAAACAAAATGGCAAAAAAAAACATAATTACTTCCAAGATAAATCTCAATCTTTGATTTGTGTATACTATTATGAATATTTTAGAATACTCCATTGAAGTTAAATCCATATCATCCACCTAATAATTATTGGTAATTGAATTAAATTTCTAGAAGCTCTATTCTAAAATAGACACACCTATAAGAATTATTAATTTATTATTATTTTTAAATGTAAAAAAAGTAACTATTTTTAAGATAAATCTCAATTTTTAATTTGTGACTATTATTAAAAATATTCCATAATGCTTTGTCAAGGTCAAATTCCTATTGACCTCAAGCAAAATGTGTTTTTGAGGACACTTTTTCTCGTCAATTTTGCCCATAATTATATAGAGATTTTTAAGAATCATAAGCTTGAATTTTTTAATTTACAAAGTTGGAGTGCTTCAAGTTTTTTCAAGGTGTTTAATATTTATGCATTCAAAAGTATATTTTAAACAATAACATATCACAATCTTGCTCAAAATTGTAGGGTTGGAAATAACTATTTTTGAGATAAATCTCAATTTTGTTTTAATTTATGCCTATTATTTAAAATATTCCACAATATTTTGTGAAGGTTAAATTCCTACCATCCATTTAATTAGGTGTAGTCTAATTCTAGTCAACTTTGCCCAAAATCACTTAGAAATTTTTAAGAATCATAAGTTTAAATTTTTTAATTTGCAAAGTTGGAGTGTCTAGTTTTTTTAGGTGTTGAATATTTATGCATACAAAAGTGTATTTTAAACAATAAGAAACCACAATCTTGCTCAAAATTGTATTGTTGGATTTTGGCCAAAAAAAGTTATTTCCTTTATTAGTTAGAATGTGTCATTTAAGTATACTTTTAAGCATGTTTGTTTTGTAATAGGACTTCTATATTTTTAATTTAATTATCAATAATTATTAGGGGGTGATAGGGATTTGACCTCTCCACAAAATATGCTAGAATATTCATAGTAGTATACACAAATCAAAGGTTGAGAAACATTTTTGTTTATGGTGGAAATGGCACCATGAAGCTTGACAACTGTAACTAGATTTCCAAAAAATTACACCGAAATTCTAGTATTTTCCAAGCAAAATTGTGGCCTCATTAGACAATGTTGTTGAGATTTATCTCCTAAGTAGTTATGTCATTTTTGCTCTTTTATTAAATTGATTAATTAAAAAAAATGCCATATGAACAAGTGCCATGAAATAGGTCATGGTTTTTGGGCATGTGGTATTGATAAGCCATGGTATTATAACAAAACATATTTACAAAATCTCCTTATAAAACCTATTTATAGATTAAGAATCTCCATAATAAAATAGGAGTAAATATTTATGAATAAAAACTTTGTTCCAATATTTTTTCAAATGTATATACATTTCTTCTACAGGGTCTTGGATAGACAGTGGTCGGGTGCTTTCTTAAGGATTTCCGTGATGTGAAGTGATCGGTTCAATTCCCCTTCCCAATTGGGATGATATTTTGGACATGATAAAGATGTAGTCCTACCAAGTTTTAAAAATTGTATATGCATTTCGCTATTATATTAATTAATTTTTATAATTAATAACAATATAATCATTTAACCCCGGATGCGGGTGACACGCCTGACACGAGGGAACATAAAATCTTAATTCATGCGGACTGTGGCAATCTCCAACGAAATTCCCCACCTGCAGCGGATCCAATTACCATTAACTCCTCGCACGCTCCTTGCAGAACTAGAGATAAAGCAGATCAGACATGCATGGTGTCATCTGACCCTAATCATTACCTCACCCATACTGCCATTAATGTCCATGATGTATAATCAGTATTGCAGTCACGCCTACCCCTCCGCGCCTTCTCACTTGCCTGAGCTCCAAATGCAGTACTGTGCGAAGATCATTCATGGCCACACTTACAATCCTCATCCGCTCACCTATTTATCCTCCATACCTCTGCCCCTTTTCTCCATCATCTGTTCTCATTTGCATTTAAATCTCCTCCTTCTGCTCTGGACTCCAACTGATTCCAATCAGGTGTGAAGTCTCAGTCCCAGAGTGGAGCTGCGCAGACTCCCTCTGCCTATTGCTCTGCATTTTGCGCATCTGTCCCCCAACCTCCGTAGCCTCTCCAACCCCAGTATCTATCCCGCCTCCTCTCCCAAGTGCACAATGGCCCCCAGAATGCGCCAACGCACTATTTGCGGAGGTCAGAGAAGAGCCCTCCCTGGACGTTACCATCGCAACGAGGATAACTGCCTTGAATGGATTGAAGGCTCCCCGTCTACCACCCTTGATAGCCATCAATCCGCTCCCGAGCAACGAGCATAATCATCTAGGAATTATGCGCACAGGGGCAGTCAAGGTGCGAGGAGGTCCACCTCCTCTCCCAGAGCACCCCCTCCGCACAGCACGCCGGCTCCCCCGAACAGTCCTGCACAGGTTGATGAGGACACGGATATATGGATTATGGACTCCAATGACGTTTGGACGAAGGTTCCTGAAGGCGTAGACCCAGACTCCCCCATCCTCTGCGCTCCTGAAGAACTCCCCAAGCGCCCTGCTACTGAAGTGGAAGTTGTTGTGGAAGTGGTTGTTGCGCAGGCCCCAGCCTGTCCCATCGACGAGGAGAATCCCCATTGCAGTGATGACGATGAGGAATAATGTCTGCGCAGCTGTTCAATTTTGCTCTATTTTTTGTCATATGTGCCCGCAAGGCTTTTTTGTAATTTTCTACTCTCTAGCTTTCAGATGCATCCGCGCTGTTGCGCACAATGTAAGGCTCGTTTTCAAGTTTTGTCTGGGCCAGCCTCCACCCTGTGGCGACCTAGAAACAGCGTTACAAAGGCAGAGATTGATTAAGCACAACTTACCAACCCTACATGTAGCATATGTATTTTTATGTCCTCAAAATAAATAAATTAGCACAACTTACCAAAAAAACAATATAATCATTTAAAATAAAATTAAAACATAATTAATTTTTTAATTTTAACAATAAAACTTTATAATGCAATAAAAGATGGAGTAAATATAAAATAATATATATATTATAATAAACTTTATAATAATATAACTATAATAAATTATAATGCAATAAAAGATGAAGTAAAAATTATATAAATATATATTATAATAAACTTTATAATAATATAAACTATAATAAATTTTGAAATGTAAAAAGTTATTATCTTTTTGACATTAATAAAATGAAACCTAAACTTTAAACAAATACAAATCAAAACATCCAACCCGGTACTATTAACAAATATAAAAACTAAAAACTAAATTATATTAAAGCACGTTATCAATATACAAAAGCATAGTTATAATTATTTATAAAAAAAATCATATATATTCCAAAAAAAAATTACATATGAATATAAAAACACTAACCGATAACCACATTAATTATTAAAAATAATAATAATGATAGTAATTAAATTAATATTGTACAAAAATCATGCATAGAATCGTAAAAAAACACATATAAATATAAAAGCACTAAACAATAACCATATGGAAAAAGATATTATGATCATTAAATTAATAAGTTATTAATTATTTTTATTTGTCAAGTGAGAGTATTGTGAGTGGTTGGTTGGAATGGAAAAAATATCATAATCATTAAATTAACAAGTTATTAATTATTTTGTCAAGTGAGAGTGTTGTGAGTGGTGGGTTGGAATCATAATTTAGATGATTTAAATAATTAAAAATTTACAATTTCATAATTTAGGTGTTTCAAGGGTTTAAATAATGAAAAATACATTTTAAACAATCAAATATTACAATGTTACTTACAATTATATTTTATAGTTTAAATCAAAAATCTAAAACCTAAAATAATTAAACAATACTTCTACTCATACTTTATATAAAAAAAATTATTTTAAATAGGCATATCATTTAAATTTCATCATTTATTTGTCTTGAAAATTTATTTATTTTGAAAATGAACCACATTAAATAGTTCCAAAAGTCAACAACAAAATTTCAATTTGATTAAGTTATCAATGTAGTTTGAAATACAATCAATTATTGATTGTTAATATGTTATCAAATCATATTTAATAATATAATTCATTAGACTCTTTTATGTTTGAATCTCTTCTATATTTTAAATTGTAAAATTTTATGTTATTTGATAAATATTTCAAATTATATAAGATAATAATTATTTTTTTTGTAAGCAAAGATATTCACATTATATTAACATTGTAAAATAGTAAATACATAGCATATAGTCTATGTTGGAAGTAATACTTCCATGTCATGTGTGTCATGTGTATTGCAGGTTTTCAGTGAGTATTTCAAGTTGTTATTATAGATGTGGTTGTTTCCCATGTGGTTGGTTGTTGTTGTGTCATGTCATAATCGTAGATCCACTTTCTTAGGATCTAGATCTGTGGAAGTCACTGATTTACATCCTATATATGTAACTGTAATGATCAATAAAAATAAAGTGTGATTTGTGTTGTATGAACAATCTTTGTGCTCTCTCAATTTTTTTAACATAGTATCAGAGCCAATTATGTCCTGACTCCTTCACCGGAGGGCCAGGAAAATGTGAGAAAGCCTTGAATTTTATTCCTTTGTAAATAAATAGGAGATCATGTTATGTGGAGTGTTTGTGTGAATAAATTTTATATTTATGTGTAGATTTATTCATTTTGTTTGAGCCAGATTGGATTTCAGAGTAAATTGAGTTGGGCTATACAGATCTGTGTGCTTGTTTTTACATCCATATGCAACAAGCAGCTAGCCTCCATAAATATTCCTCTTTCTGCCAACAGAACCAGTGCAATAGTGTAATGTATTTTGTCTATAAAGTAATCCTCTAAATCAAATTCACCCAATTCAAGAATTGTTTGTTGAAGACATATTGTACCCATAATGTTATCCTAGATAACTGGTGAATATAGTAGAAGGTCGCATATTCAACAGATGGTGGCAGTTCCATAGGATGTTTCAGTATCAAGACTGCCCCATTGCGCTTCAGGAGGTTAAGAAGCATCAATTCTACAAAGTACGTCAACAATGGTCTGAAGTGGTTATGTCTTAAATGGATCAAGTGGGAAGCTTGAAAGTGTGGTAAAAGAGTAGAAACCGTGAGATTTCAGAGTGGATATGAGTGCTAGTGATGACCATATCAGACAAATTTGAGAAAGATTTATTTATTGTTGTAATGTGTGTTTTCTATATTTTATACATGTAAGCATTAAGGGTGGGTGTTGGAAGTAATGCTTCTATGTAGAAAATATAGAAAACACACGTTACAACAATAAATAAATCTTTGTCTTGTCTGATGTGGTCATCACTAGCACTCATATCCACTATGAAATCTCAAGGTTTTCGATCTTTTCTTCACCACACTTTCGAGCTTCCCACTTGATCCATTATATGTAATTGTGATGATCAATAAAAAATAAAGTGTGATTTGTGTTGTGTGAACAATCTTTACGCTCTCTCAATTTTTCTAACAGTCTACAGATCATAGGGTTTGTGTCCTTCACCTGTCGGAAAGCTTTGCCCTGTAGTGGGGAAACCAAAGATTTAGACGCAAAAAATCCTCTGCCCCTAAGAGGGGAAACCAGAGATAATAATTGGAAGCACTAGATTTAAACAAGTCAGAAAATAGACAAAAAAATTCATGATGTGGATAGAGCGGCATTGGGCCACCAATTGACCAGCCTTGATGCAGGGGTCGAAATGCCAAAAGGGACCAACTTGGTGAGAAACATGTAAGACGTGAGAAATTAGTGAGAATCTATTGAAGAGGCATCTTTCTAGAGATGTCCTTAAGTCATGCCAGAGGACTTAATCACATTTCTTTCTTTGTCTGGATTCTACCCAATTATGTAGCATTTGAAGGGACTAAGACGAGAAAAAGAGACAATTAATCGTGTTCCTTTATTTATCTAGATTCTACCCAATTAATTATTTTATTTTATTTTTGTTTTTATGTAATTTAACCAAATAAAAATATTAAACAAAAATTTACATTACAACATCTATACTCTACTAAATAACACCTCTCAACACATTTATTTAAAAATATTTTATAATTTAAAATATTTATTTGACATGTGTCCAAAGGATAAGATTTCCCAATCACCTTATCGTATGATACTAATAAATTTTACACCTTGTCCAATTAAAATTCAATTAATTTTCCTAAACATGTCCCTCGTAAAAAGCAAACCCTTGAACTTACGTAACCACGTAAGAGAAAGCAGGGGCGATACTTACAAGCATATGTACAGAGTATACACCAAGTAGGTTATTTGGTTGGCTTGCCTTCAAAGTGAAGGAGGGGACGACAACAAAGGGAAATTTTAGAATGTCATATGAAAGCGCATTGGTGATTGTTAGTTGTGATTTCTATATCCACTCACAATGTTGAAAAGCAATGGCGGGATTAAAAATAATGATATGTAAAAAAAAATTGGATTGATTATTTTTTATATTATTTTTGAGATTTAAATGCTTTAAGTAAGTTATTTATTTATTATTATTTTTATGTAAAATAATCAACTAACTAAATGAGTGTAAACGTTATAATAATTAAAAAAAAAAATTCATTAGGTCACCTCTCCTTTCTTCCGTTATCAACTTTAAACTTAATTTCGCGATTCGTTTTTCGAATGGATCCCTTTAAGAAGGTTTATAAGGTTTCATTTTCGGTTGCGTATTGTTAAAAAAGTCGGTGAAGATGGGTGCACGTTACTTAAATATTTTAAGTTAATTAATTTATAAAAAATGGTTGTAGAAAATTGCGAAAGAAATATTGTTTAATTTGTATAATTAAATTTAATAAAACGGTTAATTTGATTTTTTATCATATATTTAAATTAAAATTATTTTTTAAAAATCAAGTTTTAAAGATTATTTTAATTGATAAAACAATTTCGTTTAAAGTTTATAGAGAGTTTATATGGTTCATCTTTGTTAAAACAGATTCTCTTTCAAATTATTTAGTTAAGAAAAAGGTTTTTAAAAATTATTCTATGATTAAATTTGTAATTTTACTTGTAACATTTGAATATTTCTTTTTGTTAAAATGGATATGCATATTGCTTTGTGCATTAAGAAAAAAAGATGAAGTGTTAAAGGTAAATATGTGTATCATGTTAGAAATTTCACTTTTTTTTCATACAATTTTATTTGATCTACTTCTTTATCTATGATAAGACTTTTAGAGACTCTAAAGTGGTAAGTGCGACATAGACATCATTTAGCTTATAAGGTATAAAGAAATTGAGTTTGTATGAGAAATTATTGAAGCCATCAACAATGAGGCTATAGTAATGGAAAATTATAAGCATTAAAAATCATCATTGAGATAGTAAGGCACACTAAAACAATTAATGGAGGCCCATCCTTTATCGTCGACATAACCATAAAAAATGAGGGCAGTGATTTTCTAACCTAGCTAGTTTCATTTTTAAAACCAAAGCTCTAGTCAAAAAATTTGAGCACTTTCATTTCCTTCATGTATAAAACAAACAATTCAAACATAGAAGCAACGGAAAATGAACGGTTATCACATGAAAAGGCTAAGTGCCTTGAAGGACAAAGTCATAATTCTTTGAGCTCTTTTAGATCATCCTGAATTTCTTGTAGAAACCTATTGTTGACCTCATCCTTTTCATTTAGCTACCTTGCTATGAGATCTTTAGTCTACCAATATACATCCAAGGTGATAGAGAATTTGGTATTACTACTCTAAAAGAAGCATATATCTAGTATAATGTCAACAAGCTCTACATCAATTTTGGAGTAGGAGATGTTTCACCTTTTCTCCCAAACTTTTGCTTCTAACTTTTGTAGACAACAAATCATTGCATGTTTGTGTCTCTCCTTAAAACCCCATGCAATCCTTTATGCCTTTGTTTATATTTCTCCCTTCCTTGACTAACCAGTTTGTGATGTTGTTGCTTTGTTTCATGAGATGGTATGCATTTTTCACTACCAAGGGATTCTTTCCAGCCTTCATGTAACCCTCCTTCTCCAGGCATATGATTGTCTAATTCTCCAAGTTGGGCACTTAGAGGTCCATCTTACGCAAGTGGTATGTACTCTTCCCTATTTATCCTTCACTTTGTTTATTGTGTATCCATGAGGCCATTATAGAGGTCATTCTAAACCAAAAACAAGTTTTATTGCACCCATGTCCTCACCTCTTCATTTATGATTGTTAGTAATTTCAAGTATCTCTTCTTTTCCATTCACCTCTTATCAAGTTCGTGTGTAAACACTTACCAAAGAGCATTTCGTATGACCATTGTTATTTACATGTAGGATCCTCTTCATGTCATCATCCATTGCCAAGTGTTGATCATTATGAGTAGTGGATATTAGTACTAGTTGTTATGGCACATTCATGTTAGTGCACCTTAGGGGATACAACAAAACACTTTGGTCTTATCATCCAAATGGAATTTTAAAAAATTAGTTCATAAATAATAGAGTGAATTTTGATTATAAAGAAAATTAAGATTTCTTGTTATTAATTTATTGACCAAAAAATGGAGTTTCAGTGGCATGCTAGGGTTTATTTCTCCTCAATTTTCCTGTATGGCACCACCATAAGCCATGAGAGTGTGATACACAAAGGAGACAAGTTTTGTTGTTGTGCATGCATTAATCTCATCTCTCTCCTCGGTGTTGGATGATGGTGGTTCTTGGATCTATTTTTTGAGGAATTTTTGAACGCCTACAACATATTGCTAAAGGACTCCACGGATGAGCAATGGCTTTGTCCATATGTTTCTTCTTTCGATTGGGATCAGGGTGTATATGGAGACAAGGTACAAAATTTCCCCGAGTATCCAAAGGACCATTTCTCTGGTAGGGGCTTTATTTGCACGAGATGCTGGAAAAAATAAAGCATAGTTGGGTCGACACATGACTTTTTTGTTACAAGCTTCCATGATCTTTTTCCATCATATCTATATTTGTATGCAGACATAACTAAGATGATTTTTCGGCTCACAGAGGGGCAAATATTTGCACTCGAGGGTGCCCTGTTTGATTACGATTTAGACGAAGGTTTTCAGATTTTCATTAGGACCCTAAGCAGGAACTCGATCCTTTTTAAGGGTGTCAGAATCTGACCTTCTGGTGGATTTCAAACAGAAGATAGAGCAGAGGACTGGCATATTTGTGATATTGCAGAGCCTCTTACACGAAGTGGAGAAATTAATGGATTTCACTCTGTTGCATGGGTATGGTGTCTTAGGAAACTCCACCATCGTCATGATTATGAGGTTGTGTGGTGGAGCATCGGGTTCTAATAAACTAGACGAAGACACCTTAAGAAACATAAGGTGTCTTTGTCTTTCAAGCCCCTTAACATGATTTGCAGCTCTCTCAAATCAGTTAAAGATATGATTAACCTTAGGGATGGGAAATGTGTCTACATCGTTCCTTGTTCTTGTGGGACTCCTTACATTGGTGAAACTGGTCGATCGATAAATCAAAGGATCTGTGAGCATGCTGCTGACATTAAACATGGAAGATCCCGCTCGTCCACCCTAGCTGAGCATGCAGAAAAGAATAACCATCATATTTGCATCAAAGAGGCTAAGGTCATTGCTAGGATTAACCATTTCCATCATCGTAAGTTAAGAGAGGCCTTAGAAATTGAAAAAAGACCCATTAATCTCAATAGATATGATGGCTGGAATATCAACAGGTGTTGGATACCTGCCTTATATTCATGATTTTTTTTGTTTCTACCTTGCTTCTTGTTCCTTAGTTTTTTTTTTTGGCTCGTTTTATGATTCTTTGTTAGTCATTGGTTATCGTTTTCATTTTTTTCCTTGGACCTCGCTCATTAAAAATAAATAAATAAATAATTAAATCAACTAAACAAAATAAGAAATATATATATATATATATATATATATATATATATATATATATATATATATATATATATATATATTATCACTGTTAATTAAATAAATAAATAATTAATCAATTAATTACTTGAATAAATAAATTAAATATTTTAATCTAAAACTAAAATGAAACTAATCGATATATATATATATATATATATATATATATATATATATATATATATATATATATATAATTGGAGGTCATGTCCTCATCCCCCACATTCACAAGCTTTTCAACCAAGCAGTCAAGCAAGGGTTCCCTAAATCTTGGACTCAGAGCCTCATTATCCCTATTTTTAAAAGTGGGGATACAAATAACCCCTCTAATTATCGGACAATTATGATCAACCCTCTCTTAGACAAGTTATATGGTATTATTTTGGAAAAGAAGTTGAGAATTTGGCTTGAAAGTGAAGGTAAGTAGGCTAAAGGCCAAGCGGGTTTCAGAAGGCAACGCTCAACAACGGACCACCTCGTTACGCTTAGGATCATTGTGGAGGAATGCCGCAATGATAAATCCAATCTCTTTTGTTGCTTTGTGGACTTTACAAAGGCTTTCGATACAATTCCTAGAAACAACCTATGGAATATATTAGAAGAGCTAAATGTTCCTTTCGAGCTAAGAGCGGCCACTATAAGGTTATATGAGAATGTAATTGCGAAGTTAAAGTGCAATGAGGGGTGGCCAAAAGATATTAAGTGTAATATCGGAGTTAAACAAGGTTGCCCCCTCTCCCCTACCCTATTTGGCATTTACATCGACAAGCTAGAAGGCTGTTTAGAAGAAGCAAGATGTGTTGGCACGATCTTAGCTGGGATAGTCATCATCCTTCTTCTCTATGCTGATGATATTTTTCTTCTCGCAAGGTGCCCATCTAATCTTGATAAGCAACTTAGACTTATTAAGGATTTATGCTCTACAATGGGTATGTCTGTTAACACTAACAAAACAAAAGTTATGATTATCAAATCTAAGAAGGACACTTATGCTAATTTTATGTATGACAATAGTAACTTGGAGGAAATGTCTTCTTACAAGTACCTAGGAATTGATATTCATCTCAAGCTCAACTGGAACTATAGCATTCAGAAAAGGATTAATGGGGGGTGGAAAGCTTATTTTGGTCTTGAAAATAATTGTAAAATAGCAAACCTCGTAATGTGGGATAGAAAGAAGTTCCTCTTTGAAACTTTAGTCACTCTTGTTATCTTATATGGATGTGAGGTTTGGGGTTGCAGCATCTCTAGAGAATCCTGGAGAAAGATTAAGCAAATCCAGAAGCGTTTTATAACGTATAACCTTAAAATTAAAAGCAATACACCCTATCTTATTCTCCTTATCGATGTGGGTCTTTCCCTTATCGAGAGCCTAGCTATGACTAGGCTTCTGTTGTACAACCACAAGCTCAATAGCATAGGAGACCATAGACTTCCTAAGCTAGCTTTAAATTCTAGCCAAAACCACCTATGGCTTAAAAGAGGTTGGTATAAAGACATCAGGACCTGGTTAAACCATTAGGAGATCGACGAGAATGTTGCATTGCAAAACATTAATAACATTAAAAAAATTGTTACTTCTAAGTTCAAAGAAAAAAAGTGGTGTGAGAAAGATCTAGCAGCGAAAAGAAAATTAAGATATTATAAGGAGGTCATCAACACCACCCTAGAAGATCAAAAGTATCTCTCTGTTTTAACTAGCTCAAAGAAGAAAGTTAATATAGCCAAGATTAGAACGAACTCTCATGAGCTCCACAGTGAAACAGGTCGTTGGACAGTTCCTAAAACACCATGGATGGAAAGGATATGCCAACTCTGTGAGAATATGAACATCGAGGATGAAAATCACTTCCTCTTAGAGTGCCCCGCGTACAACCACATTAGAGCTCAATTTCATAATCTTTGTTGCAATACTAACCTTCCTAGCCTTTTAGGATGTCAAAATTATAGTGAGCTCGGGAAACTTCTCTCCAAGCTTTTCGAGCATAGGAATAAAATCTTAAATGAAACTAAATAACTCTTTTCTTTAGGTCCGATAGGCCAAAGATTGGTCTCAATGGACGTTAACCATCATCAGCATCATCATCATCATCATCATATATATATATTAAAAGTCAAACTAGCTGTTATCCTAATGGTTAGTTTAGCCATTTCTACATCTATGTAAACTTAATGTCTTGATCTGATCTCTCACCTAGTCCTGATGATGAACCACACTGGTTGGTTCAAAACATGTCGACAATGTTCCATTGCATGTGATTATTACCAAAAGAATTTTATAATTTGTATGATCGATCACAGAAGCTTAGATTCTAAAAAAAGTATCTATTTTTCAATAGTAATAATAATAATAATAAAACTATTTTCAAATATTTGATTGGACCATAACTTGATGGTCTTATTGTAGTATTTTCATAATAAATGCCATGTGATAATCGCATCACATATTTTATGCCATAATTTATGGATATGGTTCCAATATTCATGCATGATTTTTAGATATTTGTGTAATGATTGTTTTAATCCAAAAATAAAATCTTTGAAAATAGCTCATATAATATCATTTAACATAAGTTACTTCCCTCCCATAATTTAAGCAAGTCTTTACATAAAAAAAATGGTAGAAATAAGATGTAAATAAATATATACTTATCATGAGCCAATTCCCACTTTATATTTATGTTTCCTCGATACTTTTGTAGGGGTAACACTGTAAATGTGTAGACTTACTAATGATTACTACCCACCAAAATTTATGCAATTCTTATACCTCGAGAACCAATTAATTTATCCACTTCACATATCAATTTATTAGCTCCTTCTAAAACAAGATTATAAGATTGCAACACTTGTTTTAATTTATATGGTAAAATGTATCTTAATTTATATCTACCATTTATATGTTATATATTTTAATGTGATGTGTATATTATGATTTTCTTTTCTCTAAAATATTGTTTATAATTTTATTAATAAAACAAAATTTCAATACAACAAATTGAATATTATTATTTTGATTATTTTTAACTTTTTATTATTAATTGAACCAACATTAAAATGTTTACACTCATTTATAAACATTACAACGAAATCATCATTTCATATATTTATAGCTATTACACTTACCTATCTCCCAATCTCCAACCCAATAAAACATTACTTTATCCATTTAAAAAACAATATAATTGTATGATATTCCTTTAACTTTACTAACAATCATAATAATATTGTATTTTCATTTTTAAGAAATGAACTTCATAAATTTATTTTCCAATATTGAATTAAAAATATATATTTCTATTTTGATATTATAATTGTTTTTTCTTTTTCTTTTTTTCTATAAACTTTGTTGACTTAAGGAAACAATGTGTAGATTTTGTCTAAATAGAATAAAATAATCTTAAGTATAATTTTTTTTTAAATGTGTAGATTTTGCCGAAATAAATTAGGCCGTAGTCTAAAAACTCACAAAATAACTTAGAAATTTTGGCAGGAATATGAAAATTTCGGTTATAAATATTTGAAAATTTAGATTATAGTTGTCAAATTTCAGGATTTTGGGTGCCCCATAAATTTTTGATGGTGTTGAATCCATTAACTTGTCGTCCCAGTAATTCTATGACGTCAATAAACAACTCCATAAAATAATATTATCAAATAATATTATCTGACGTATAAAAAACTTGTAAAAACTTGAACTAAGTGAAATCTTTATGATAATGTTTATAACTTTCCAAATGAGGTCACCCACCCACTCCCATTCATTTGAACCTACAAACTTGTCCCTTGAAGTCGCCCATCGGTCTATCATTTTTTTCCTCATTATCACTCGTACACCTAACAGACAAAAGCCTTTCAAATCCCCTCTTGACTTCAGCAAAATCTACAAACGAGGACTTTGTGAATTTGGTAAACAATAAAGGATAAATAACCTTCTTTTCACGCATATGTACGCAATGGGATTCTCATTTTAGTTGCTATTTTTTCATTAAAAAAAATAACATAGCATTTTAGTGGCTTACTTTTCATTTAAATAAATAACATAGCTTCTTTTTCAGCTTTAGAGCATGAAGTTATCTACCAAAGTTATTTTGCCACGCAATTTGGAATCAACTACAACAATGATAGTATGAGTACCGATTTTGGAGATATGTTAACATTAAGTCAAAAAAATTATAAGGTAGTTAGAAATTTCCTCAAATATTAGTTGTAATATGGTTTTATCTTGAATATGAACAGAAATTTGGGTTGATTAAAAAAAAATCTTCAAATAAATATCTTTTAATTTTGATAATTAACTCTAATAAGAGGTGAATATTATTAATATAATTTTAAATTTTAAATATTTATTTGGAAGGTTGAAACAATTATTTTTTATACTTAGTAATTATGGTTGTCATAATTAACTCTAATAAGAGATGAATATTATTAATATAATTTTTAATTTTAAATACTTATTTTGAAGGTTGAAACAATTATTCTTTATACTTAGTAATTATGATTGTCATTATCATTGTGAAGAAAGATTTTATTTAAAAGTGTTTTTTTGTAATTAGTTATTATTTGGTTTAAAGTTAATTATATATGTATTAATGAATAAATTTAAAAGTAATTTAATTGGACAATATATTAATAGAGTTGTTATTTTCATGTCATGTATTATAAGAAATTAGTCTTGAGGACAAATATTAATGTTAGCGGTTTTTATTTTGAATTTTGATTATAGTTGAACACTTGTGCTTTCATTTGTAGTGTCTACATGCTTGCATAAGATTTTGATTCACAAGGAGATTAAAAATTAAAATATTTTGTTTTATAAGTTGATAAAATCAAATATATGTGTTACTCTCAAAACCATTAAGTCCACTTTCAAATACGGGTTTAGAATTTGTTTTTAGCTTTTTCTTGTTTGTACAAAACCACTCCTTTAGTTCCTCTTAGACAAGTCTCAATGGTAAAACTATCATATTCTTACATTTTCATTGGTCGTTTACCCTCCCACTCTTCATGTCAGCAACATCAATAAATGTTTGAGGACACTGCCAATTTCTAAGCCTCTATAATTCCATGCTCACACTTCTAAACACTTCCTTGAACATAAGGAAACTCACACCTAACACACATGTCACCTCTATCAAGATCCATTGCAATTTGGGAAGGAGAATTCCAAGCCTTATATCCTCCAAGGAATAAGCAATCAATTACTATTGAGACCTTGTAACCAACAACCACCAAAATCAAGGGAGTGTTTCAAACCAAGTATCCTCCAGAAGCCACACAACCAACTTCCCGCCAATGGTTGAGATGAGTACCCACCAAATTTAGAGAAGAGTGGCAAATCCCTAGACCTAGGCTCCCACTCAAGTAATCAAATCTAGGGGTGAAGATGAAAGAAACAATTATAGACCCCGAGAAAAATAACTAAAGTCGTTAAAGCACATGTAAAGCATGGTTGCTTGATTAAACTCTCGAATAGATTGAACATCAATGGTTTAATACATCAAAAATTGGAGGCATTTAAATGCCTTAAACTCCTATGCTAATAGTGATGAATTATGAAAGCCCTAAGTTTAATGTACATTACAAACTTTGATATGAGTGCATGTCAAGGAAGGGGTATGAGATATGAAGTACTCGCCAAAATGCCCCTCAAATGTTCAAACTAAATCACCATAATGCCCCTCAAATGTCAATGACACTTAATCGCTAAATAATATTGCTTTAATCTCTCCTTACTTCTTGAGTTGTTGCATGGTTGAAGAAATTACCATTACCTCTATTTCATTTTTTTTAGCAATTACTATCCCTAATAAAAAACCACTTCTATTTTTTCTTTAAAATAAAAAATAACTTCGTATAAATCATAAGAGATTTCTTATTATTTATAAACTTATTTTTTATGTTAAAAAACAATTATTTTATATTATATATAAAATTAAAATAAATATTCATATAATGTTTAAATACAATGTGGTTGATCTCACATATTTAGAAAAATACATTTTTGTATTGTTTTTTGGTTACAATAATACTATATAAAAAAATCCATTTCAAAAATATGTATTATTATTTTATCACTTTAAAATATTTTTTATTAGTCAAAATGTTTCCATTAATTCATCAAAGGATTACAACATAGCAGTCTAGAATTTACTGATCTTTCGGCCTCACTCCTACCATATTTGTTACCTGGAAGACAAGCACATAAACTAATTAAAAGTGTCAAAAACTACTAAGGATCTAAAAGCAAAATACCAGAACAACCAAAACACCCCTAAGATGAGAATAAAACCCATGATCCTCAATGAGTAGGAGGATTTTCTAGAGCTATAAGATCTAACTCGATACCCGGTATCTCTAGAGGCCCATGATCACCATGGATGTGGAATCCAAGGTGAGCCAATCACTCCTCCATACGTGCCATTCACTTAGACAATCTCCTTTGGCCCCATCGAAGAGAAGTTAAGCGATCTAACATGTTCAACTAATTGTGTTGTAGATCGTTCATAAAGCTTATAACCTCATTACAATCGTCATGACAACTTGGCCCAACTGTTCTAGGAGAGTTGTGACATATTGGAGCTAAGAGTCCAATGTCTCGAAAAGGAGGAGGAAAAACCACATAACTAGGAGAACGGACCCAAAACCTGGGCCACCTCCTCCTCTAGCTCAACGTCCATCCCACCTTCTTCCTCCATTTCCACCACACCCCTCTTGTGTTCAATTTGCTGCCCTCTTGGCCCAAAGCCTCTACGCACTATTCCACGTGCCAAAGAATTCTTAATGCGTCCTCCACCTGTTGTAACCCACTCCTATCCTCCAATAGTATACCTAAGGACGACAAACCCTCCAAACCTCTGCATCTGGAAATAAGGAGCATGTAATGCGAAATAATGACACTTTCACCCTTCAAATGAAAATTGCCTCCAAAGAATGGTGTCTGACTCCTTCTCCCATCGCCTTTAACCCCAATTAGGTTATCACTACACTCTCAAGAGCATGAGTAGAGCATCAAAATCGCTGCAAATAACCTAAGGATTCCAATTTGACTAGACCAATAGAGTAAGTTGTTATCGAACACCACTGGCTCAAAAATCCCACTTACAACTGAATTACAAAAGAAAGAGAACTCCCAAGACAAAACTCTGGTCACCCCATTGTTGTTACCACACTGACCTTGATTTCCTTCACGTGCGCGAGGGTGAAGTTAATGCATATCAAACTTCCAAGGTACCAAATCAAACCCCTAGAGCTAAACAAGAGATAGCAAACCCTCATTACGTTTGTCCTTGACAATAACACCAGGGAAACCCAGGGTTTCCTCGACTAAAAATGCGAGCAGCAAGAAAGTAACACAACTAAAAGACTGCATACTTTGATAATTTTGGAGCATTACACTACGAGGGCCAAAGAGAACACCAGGGAGGCTTACTCGATCATCAACTGCAACCCACCAACTCAAAAACACACCATCAGATGATAAATCATGACCCTCCCTTACAAAGCCAAAATCGCTGCAACAAACCAAAGTCTTAGACCTAGCGAGACTGACCACTAGCAAAACTACCATATAATTCCCATAACTTTAAAATCATTATTATTAGCTTATAACTTAAAATTTTTTATATTTAAAACAATATCAATTAAAAAATATTTTTAATAACTTTAAAATCTTTATTATTAATTTAAGATTTTGAAATTATTTAAAACAATATCAATTAAAATTGTTTTTATAAATCCATTTAAAGAAATTATAAAAATATAAAATTGAAATAATTTACTTAATTTTCACATTTTTAAAGGTTTTTGTTCTTTCATTTTCTTTTTCATGAAAATGGTTTACTCACTTTCACGTTATCACGAAGATATTTCTAGATATATATTTTTTTAGGATAAAAATATTTATTATAACATTTTATATGTTTTATTATAATATGTCAACATAATGGACCATCGCGACACTAAGAATATGTTATAATTTTAAGATTACGTGGTTTGCGAAACAACGTCACGATATCAAATGTGAAATTGTGTCCCTAGGATACAATATCATCAGCAACGTTGTTGTATGAGATGACACTTTCATAACATGAGAGATTGGTCGGATAAAAGTCATGTATCATGTGACACTCTAGTAATATGAGAGATTGGATTTGATCAAATGATGATATCGTGTGAGAAATGTCATTTTCTCGTCTTTTCACTTTAGTTACGTCATGAAATGTATAGGTCTTGGTTGAGGGAAGCTTGGTTAGAAATTACTTAAAAATTATTTAGGTTAGAAAATAATAATGATAAATTAAAAAAAATAAAAGTGTTTTAGGTATTTAATTATATTTATGTTTTTGTAAATAATATTTTAATATAAAATATTTAAAATTATTTAAGGATGGATTAAGAATTGAATAATGAAGGATAGTTGTTGTGAGAAAAATAAAGAAGTCGAGGGAGTTCGCAGTTAAGGTTTTTTAGCCTTTGTTGCTTCATTTCAGATAGTTTACAATGTATTATTGCAAAGTAGTTGCATATTTGGAGCTTTTTTGCAATTTGGGGTTTCAATTTTCGTGTAGGATCTTTGTCATTTTGTTGCTTGTTCCATTCCCACGAGTGTAACCCGTTACGGTTGTGGTTTGCAAATCCAAAGTTTTTATGTGCTTTGGGGTTTTAGACTTGGTGTAGGACCCTTGTTGCCGGTCTATTCATTCATTGAGTGGTGTCCATTTTGTCAACGTGTCTTCAAACTATGTCATTCCAAGTTGAAGCAAGTCGGTTTTATGTGGCTAAGGATTACCAGTTTTCCCTCAACCTAGAGTTGTTGATTTGAAGAAATGGGCGATCTTTCCAACTTCTTCATGGATGGTCAAGGTGTAGAATGTATACAACAAGCATGTATATCACGGATTCAATCTGATCTAACAATGTACTAAAGTTAAATACTGAATTGCTTCTACAAATCAATTGTGGAATTAAAAACACAATCACCAATCACATGAAGCAAAGAAGAATCAATCAAAACACAACATAGATAATTTCCCGGGGAAATCTTGCTGCTCAAAACCCCACTATCTTCTATTGTATATTCAGCATGGATACATGAAACAATTACATACAACTCTTCTCACAAGAGCCCTCTTGTACTCAGCTAATTGTCTCACACTGTCTCAGATAAAACTGACCAATACTTAGCCAATTTACTGCCTCCAGACATTTTTCCTTGCTTGCACAATTTGTGTGGAATGCAATCCCTATTCCATAGGAATTTTTGGCTTCCTAAATTGTGCAAGGATCATGGGCAATCCAATGGGTGTTTGGTTGCATGGGTGCAACCCAATAATTCTACAACTGATAGTCTACTTCCCTTTCACCTAGATCTCAACTAGGTCTCCACTGGAACTGACATGCATGCAACTAATAATAGTAAATCCTCGGTTGCATGTGCGATAACTGATTGTGAATTAATTAATATTTAATTTACTTGATCTCTCACTAGTGTATCTAACAGTTACAACTAGCACAACTGAGTTTAACTCGCTTAACTGAGTTAAACTAATTACAACCTGCATTAACTAATGCACCATTGCACTTTGAACTTTGTTACAATTAGAATTACTCTGCATGCCTCACCAACTACCCTCAACTCAAAATTCATGAGCTAACTGAGTTTATCATACTCAATTAACTATTACAAGTTATTTTGAGATTAGATTACATGTTATTGTCCATCTTAATTAAGGGATAACTAAAATAGACATGCACCAAATGCAGCCCACACCAGTGTAGGTGCTGCTAAGACCTGTGGTCCCACACTAGTGTAGGTGTTGCTTGGACCTCCTGGTCCCACACTAGCGTGGGTGTTGAAATTTCTCGTTGAAATTCAACACTCCCTATCAACGAGAAAGGGATTATCCTTCACCCTGGTCCTGCCTCTATGGTATTCGAATTTGATCCTAGTGAGCGCCTTCGTCAGAATATCTGCATCTTGATCTTCCATAGGAATGTACTGAAGTAACATTATCAGCCTCTACACACAATCTCTGAGATGGTGGTACCAGATATCTATGTGCTTGGACCTATCATGAAACACATGATTAATCGAGAGTTTAATGCAACTCTGATTATCACAATGTATCACTGTCGGATCCATCTACAACCAAACAAACCAACCAAGATATTTCTCATCCAAATAGCCTCACATGCAGCTTGACTTGTTGCCATGTACTCTGCTTCCGTTGAACTGAGTGCCATAGATCGTTGCTTCCTGCTGTACCAAGAAATTGTTGTCAATCCTATGTTTAAGATCCCTTCTGATGTGATCTTTTTGTCTGATGGACTGGCTGCCCAACTTGCATCTGTGAAGCCTTGAAGCTTGACTCTCTATGTCCGTTTGTACCATAGACCATACTATGATGTGCCCCTCAGGTATCTCAATACATGCTTCCCCGCCTTCCAAAAGAGCTTGGTAGGCTCAACCATAGCTTGACTCAGCTGGTTAACTGTGTAGCAAATGTATGGTCTGGTGTTCACTAGATACATCAGTGAACCAACTAAATTCCTGTAGACAGTAGCATCCACTACCTCTCCAAAAGTAGCATCCTCTTTCCTCCAATTTCCTGGAAGAGGAGTATCCATGGGTTTGCAGCTCTCCATGTGAAACTTACCTAGTATCTCTTTGGTGTACTTGCCTTGAGAAACAAAAAGTTCATCATCCCGCTGCCATATTTCCAAACCAAGAAAATAGTGAAGGAGTTCCATGTCCTTCATTTCGAACTCCCTTGCAAGATCCTCCTTGCATGACTGTACCAGCTGCACATCACCAATCAAAATTAGATCATCAACACAAATAAAAATAATCAATAGCTTACCCTCAACCACAATCTGGTATAGGTTTGCATCAACTTCACTTTTGGTGAAGCCCAGTCTGGTGAAATAACTGTCTATCCGATTGTACCAAGCACAAGGTGCTTGCTTCAACCCATACAATGCTCTCTTGAGTCAACACACATGTGACTCATTGTCTAAGATCTCGAAACCTTCTGGCTGCTCTATGTACAATTCTTCCTCAATGACTCCATTGAGAAACACAATTTTCACATCCATTTGATGAATGCGCCAACCCATCTGCACTAAGAGTGCAAGGATGGATCTAATGGAAGAGTACCTTGCAACAGGTGCAAAAGTCTCATCATTATTGATCCCCTCGATCTGTGAAAATCCCCGGGCCACAAATCTGGCCTTGTATTTCTCCACACTCCCATCAGCAGCTTGCTTTACCTTGTAGATCCATCTAGATCCAACCACTGATTTGCCGACTAGTCTTGGGACAATCTCCCATGCACTGCTCTTAACAATGGAGTCATACTCCACCATTGCATCAACCCAAATTGGTTGCTGCACTGCCTCCTGAAAGTAAGTTGGTTCAGTCACAATACATTTGCTCATAAGAGCCATGTATCCAGTAACATGTCTGGAGACTGTCTCTATTTGCACTGTGAAATAGGGGCTTCTACATTCTCTACAACATCAAGTCTCAATCTATCATCTTTTGTGGTGCGCCTTCTTCCATTTATGATGGATAGTTCTGGATGAGTGTTTTCTGCCACTCCATGATCCTCCGCATGTGGTTTCTCCACATCTTGAGGCTCATCCTTGGGAACCAAGAGTTCTTCCTCTGCATGCAAGTCCAGGTCCCTCTCAAGGGACAACCACATGGCTTTCTCCTCATCAAATTTTATATCCCGTCACACAGTAGTCATTCTATTGTTTGGAAAATAAACTCGATAGTTGTGGGGCATTTCAGTGTACCCCACAAAAATCCCGATCTCAGCAGTTAGTTCCAGCTTCTTCCTAGCGTCTTTGGTCACATGCACATAAACAAATGAGCCAAAAATCTTAAAATGTGAAACATCAGGTTTCTTACCAATGAAATCCTATTATGGTGTACTCATGCCAAGTATCCTACGAGGACAACGGTTCTATACAAACATCACAGTGTTGCATGCTTCCGCCCACAGATGCATTAGTAGGCCTTGGTCATGAAACATCACTCTTGTTGCACCCACAATCATTATGTTCTTTCTTTCAGTGACCCCATTCTGCTGTGGGTTATGAGGCGCTATCAGTTCTCTTCAAATTCCTTCTTTGCTATAGAAGTTATTGAATTCGTTAGATATGTACTCACCACCATTATTGCTCCTAAGATCCTTCACTTGCTTCCCCATGTTTTTCTCCACCAGTTCCTTAAACTCAATAAACTTTGAGAATGTTCGATCTTTCTTCTGCATGAAGTAGATCCAACACTTACGAGAAAATTCATCAACAAATATCACATATTACTTATGTTTTGTTGTCAAAGCAACAAAGAATGGTCCACACACGTCTGTGTGAACTCTCTCAAGGATCCCCGAATCTTGGTTCTCCTTCTCATGAAATGTGGCCTTTACATATTTTCCCATAGTACATCCCTTGCATGTGTCTGACTACGCAAGTGTACCCTTGGGAAGACCAGTAGAAATATGCTGCATGACTTTCAAGGCTCCATGGTGAAGATGGCCCATTCTCCTGTGCCATAATTTGCCCTCATCCCGACTCACCACTTTTCCTGCCTTGCCCATCAATGTCGTGCAACCATCTACATCCAGCTTGTAGAGATTCTTAACTCGAATCCCAATATTCTTAGCTTTTCTTGTTGTTTTGTGTCGAAGGAAGGCTTTTCCTTCAATAAAAACAACATCATAGCCTATAACCTCCAACATTGCAACTGAGACTAAATTTTTCTTCAAACCTGGTACATGCATTGCATATTTTAATTGAAAGGGTTTACCTGACTCTCTCTAGAAGGTAATGGTACCAATCCTGGCAGCACTGTATCACCCGTCATCACCCATTTCAATATGCATATGGAGATCCTTCTCCTCCAAGCTACTGAAAATTTCCTTGTCTCCCGTCATGTGAAAGGAAGCACCACTATCCAAATACCACACAAATCCCAATGAACTTGACACCATGCATGCGATCAATGAGAAGTCAAGTTCAAATTTTGAGGCCAAAGCCTCACCAACTGCATATCCTCTAGCCTTCTTGTTCTTCTTATGTTGTGGTTAGTTAGTAGCATAATGGCCATGCTTGTGACAATGAAAACACTTCACCCTAGACATGCCCTGCTTCTTGCCATCTTCAGACTCAGATTTGGAATAGAATTTCTTCCCCTTGCCTTTCTTCGCCTTGGAAACCAAAGCACAATCTTCTTCATATTCATTCTTGGATGAATATCCATCTCTAGTGTTCCGTCTGAACTCCTCCTCCACCAAATCTGACCATAATCGTTCCCAATCTGGTAGCTTTTCCCTTCCATTGACAGAGTCTTGATAACTATGCCAACTCTTGGGAAGTCCTACGAGAGCCAAACTCACCAAATCATCGTCAGTGACATTTATGCCAATGCTCCCCAGTTCATCCTGACATTGGACAAACTTTGTTAAATATTTTGGCATGGAGTCGCCTTTCTCCATCTTGATCTTCCCGAGTTTATCTTCCAGTGCCAATTTTCTATGGTCACCACTGCTCTGAAATAGATCCGTCAAAGCCTTCCACATTGCATATGGTGTGACTTTCCCATGGAGGCTTGAGACAATGTGGTATCGTATTCCCTCCCATAGGATCCTCCTCGCCTTTGCCACTTTCTTTTGCCATGCATCAATATTTGCAGCATTCGTCACAGCGGGTTTAGGAACATCATTGTCAATGAATTCCTTCAAGTCATTGTCTTCGAGTACTGACTCCATCTTGTCCTTCCAAGCAATATAGTTAGAGCTGCCCTCGAGTGCATACTCCAACCTCAAGCCATTGAAAGCCATTTCGATCCTGAATCAACTATAACACCAGGAAAGTCTTTCTACAAATTCGAATTCTATCTAGTTACAAACTCAAATCCTCCTTCACTATTGTGATTTCCCATGCTCTGATACCATGTAGAAATTATACAACAAGCATGTATATCATGGATCCAATCTGATCTAACAATTTACTAAATTTAAATACTGAATCGCTTCTACAAATCAATTGCAGAATTAAAAACACAATCGCCAATCACATGAAGCAAAGAAGAATCAATCAAACCACAACACAAATAATTTCCTCGGGAAAGCTTGCTACTCAAAACCCCACTATCTTCTATTGTATATTCAACATGGATACATGAAACAATTACATACAACTCTTCTCACAAGAGCCCTCCTTTACTCAGCTAATTATCTGACATTGTCTCAGATAAAAATGACCAATACTTAGCTAATTTATTGCCTCCAGACAACCTGTCTTGCTTGCGCAAATTGTGTGGAATGAAATCCCTATTCCATAGGAATTTTTGCCTTCCTAAAATGCGCAAGGATCATGGGAAATCCTTCGGGTGTTTGGTTGCATGGGTGCAACCCAATAATCCTACAACTGATAGTCAACTTCCCTTTCACCTAGATCTCAACTGGGTCTCCACTAGAACTGACATGCATGCAACTAATAATAGTAAATCCTTAGTTGCATGTGAGATCACTAATGGTGAGTTAATTAATATTTAATTCACTTGATCTCTCACTTGTGTATCTAACAGTTACAACTAGCACAACTGAGTTTAACTCACATAACTGAGTTAAACTGATTACAACCTGCATTAACTAATGCACCACTGCACTTCGAACTCTGTTACAACTAGAATTAATCTGCATGCCTCACCAACTACCCTCAACTCAAAATTCATGAGCTAACTGAGTTTATCACGCTCATTTAACTATTACAAGTTATTTTGAGATTAAATTACATTTTATTGTCCATCTTAATTAAGGGATAACTAAAATAGACATGCACCAAATTTAACCCACACCAGTGTAGGTGATGCTAAGACCTATGGTCCCACACTAGTGTAGGTGCTGCTTGGACCTCCTAGTCCCACACTAGCGTGGGTGCTGAAATTTCTTGTTGAACTTCAACACAAGGCTCTTTGCGATGTGGTTCAATGAGTCTCCCTAGTATATTTGTACAAAGAGCAAACACAAGTTCTTCTCTTGATTTGCAGTTTGCTTCTTCTACAAAGAAGAGCGTTAATATCCTTAAGGAAAAAGGGTTGATTACTAATTTTACCAACCTCTAGCCTAGTTATACCTCTGATTTAGAATGGAATTCTAAAAATTGTGGGAATCATGAACCTAATGGTATTTTCTATTATGGAAACATTTATTTTGTTTTTATTTCATACAACAAGGAGGATAGGGATATGATCTTCAGATCTGAGCCTTATTTCATAGACGTTTGGGGAATGTTAATCATCAACTGGACTTTTGATTTCAATTCCAACATGGAAATTTCTTCCATCCTATTTGGATTAGTTATTGTTTCTTCCCCTTCTTTGCTAGGATGATGATATTTTTAAAGCCATAAGAGACTAATTGGGCTACTATATTCCTAGTTCTTAGCCCAAGGAAAATAACTTCTCTTGTGCTAGAAATTTATGTTGAAATGGATTTTGAAAAAGGACTCCCATAAGATCCAGCTTGACTTAGAGAGCGAGTCCCATCCTCAAGTCATTGGATTATGAGCAAGTTCCTTTTTAATTTCTTGCCATGAGTATTGGCACTTTAGAAAAAGTTGTCCTAAATCTTCAACGTCTCAATGCCCTTCTATCCCATTGCATATTCTCAAAGGAGTGATGAGCAAAAAACATTCAAGACTATTTCAAGGAAACACATGAATCATCTACCTAAGAGGCCTAAATCTCACCAACAAGCTGCTTCCAGTAATAGATTTTGGGGTTTGACTTAATGGGACACCTACCCATTGAGCCTCATCACAAGAGGCCATAGTTCTACATTGAGCATTGTCAATCATAGGCGAACATTATTAATTGTGATTACTAAGGTTCAACCATAGTCAATAATAATCAACTATAGTCAAACATGATTAACCATAATTATTCATGGTTAACCAAAATCAACCATGGACCACCGAAGTTAATCAAAGTCAATGTGACATAACCCACACATAAACATTGAGGAACATAGAAATTCAACAAAGTTAGCTAATATGAATGTTTTAATGTGATCTAATCACTGAGTAAGCCAAACATGTTTATCTATGGTCAACAATAGCTATCCATAGTTAATAACATTCAAACATGGTTTACCATTTTCAACCATAGTCAACCATGGTAAATAACATGGTTAACCATAATAAACCATGTTTAAATATTGTTTAACCATGTCTAAACAATGTTTAACCATGTCCAAACATAGTCAAAAATTGGTAAACATAATCCATTATACTCAATCATTTTCAACCATGGTTACACATGGTCAACTATACAAAAGAACAACACATTAATGCATTTTTTCAACCTATATTACATTTTTATATTTGCTCAAGTTATTATTATAGATTGCAATCTCATGTTATCACTATTACATTACTTAGATTACTATACTAGAATAACAATGCAAAAATCTTATTGAGGTTCCCTCTACATCATGCAATCAACTTGTAATCTCTAAAGTCCTCTACTTACCATCACCACATTGCATCGAAAACACACCAATAATTTTATCAAAGTTGTGACTTTGCTACATTATGCATTTCAATGGATTTTTTTTCATGTCAAATTGCTTCCATTAATTAGCAAAAGATAAGCAACAATTACATTTGATTAAAAGTTTGCAAACTAGAAGAAACGATTACATTTGATTACATTTGTAACCATCCAGTATTGCATATGCTATTGATTATGTTGGAGATCACTCATAAAGCTGATAATTTTATTTTGGACTTCATTGGATGCTCGTTGAGACATTCCAAAAGATGAGTTGTTTTTCTGAGTTGATTATCAAAGGTTTCGAGTGAGGGGGCTTAAACAACGCTTCTCGGATTCTATTGGGGGTGTGGGTCGTGATTGCCCAACTTGTAGCGGTCAAGATGGCCCCCATTCCCCACTTCCCCTATGTTTCGTCCTCAGTGAGACATTATGATTACCCTCACAGTCCAATTGACCTAGGGTCCAAAAGGAACCAAAATTTCACTGTTATCAAAACCTTCGTTCTTCCAGTTTGTAGAATTAGACCACACTGCCAAACTATAGTTATGGATTGTATATTTCCACAATCTTTGGATGACCCAAGTAGAGGCCACTCCCTTGACCCAAAACTCCTCACAACCCAATCGAACAAAAAAACAAATTGTCGCACCAAATTCGACCTAGTCCATAGGCCTCCAACCCTAGGAAATAAACCCAAAGTTCATGGGCTTCCAGCTGATAGAGCCCAACCCAAAGCAATGCTTGAAAAACACAGGAACAAACACCACCCAGTTGATATAAAACGAATTGCAAGGTAACCCCACCCAGAGAGTGACAAGCGATGGAGCAACAATACAAAACTCACCCCAACTAATTTCCACCATACATAAGCAAGGGAACTAGACTATACACAAATGTAATCCAGAGGTACGACAGACAGAGACAACCACTTGAACAACAATTGAGGGAAAAAAATGTAGCAGGGTAGAGGGGAAATCTTACTAAATAAGCCAAACATGAAACAAACTACTCCCAATGCATGCACCACGTATTATTATGATGGAACTCTTCTTGAATTTCCCACAAAGGCAAGCGTTTGTTCTGAATTCTTGGATCTCATGTTCGATGTCGAATTTTAGGCATGGTAGGCGGGCTAAAAGAATTGAGACCAAGGTTCACGCCACCTTGGTTTACCTGTAATACCTCAGCCAGACTCTCTACCCTGAACTCAAATTCTCTAACTAAAATTATTGAAAATTCCATCAAATATTTACCTCCTATACCACTACATACACGAATAAAATTAACAAACTATATAAAAACATTAACCACCACCATCATTTTGAACTATATTTAATATTTTATTTATAAGTGTAGTGTCACGCCACCCTACTCATTATTAAGAGGATCGATAGAGTGAATAACATCCATTCCATTCCATTCATTTTGCCTCACCCGTCACGCCAACGAAACATTTCAATAGATTTTAATTAAACAAAACAAAAATTATTTTATGAAGTTCCTATTTCTTTTTCAGAACAATTGTTAATTAAAAACATAACATTTAAAAAGATTATTTTAAAAACATGATGATATAAATAAATAAATATTGAAGGAAATGTTTCGTTGGAAGAAAGTCTATGTGAGCCTCTAAAGGGATGGACGCTTGACCATGATTTAATGCAATTAATTCGAATATAAAATTACAGTTTGTAGTTGCTCCGTTAACTCATTTGTGTAAGTAAAAAATGTCTATGGTTGATTTATTACCTAAATAAATTCTGGAGGAAATGTCTCGAAGGAAGGAAGTCCTCTAAAGGGATGGACTTTTGACTCTGATTTAATGGAATTAATTCGAATATAAAAGCACACTTTGTATTTGGTGCAGGTAATAAATTTATGTGGCTGATTCATTATTTTTCGTGTGATCAAATTTCAAAAAGCATAATCAAATTTCAAAAATATAATTTAAATAAGTTATAATTTTGTTTGGAAAAGAATAGAAATTTTGGTATGATTTGAGAAAATCTGGTGGAAATTTTTGAAAATGTGAGTTATAGCTGTCAAATTTTAGGATTTTGGGGTTTCTCGAGTTATTGATGGTGTCTAATCAATTTCTGCCATCAAAAAATGATTTAAACACTCCAAATTTTCACCAAATTTTAGCGAGAAATTCATCATCTGAACAAATACTATTATAAAATAAATAAACAAACAAAACCAAACCAAAAACAAACAACCAACAAAACAAACTTGGGGTGCCAAAATCAAATAGGCGTAGTCTAATTGTTAAGGGTTTATAAGTCTTGAAATGTGTAATGCCTATTGATCAATTATTTTTCCATATTAGGAAGTTCTTTAAGTTGTTGAGAACTTTAGAGACTTGTGTGTTATGCATAAAGAGCCAACTTGAACACATCACCCATTTTCAGGGGCATGAAGCTTATTGATGATAGGAAGAGAGCAAGATTGTGATATATATAAAGGGTGAGGAAGATAGACGCTAGAGAAAGAGAGATATAAGGGGAATGTTGCAAATGTGAAAATTGACTTAAACTGATTTAAAATTTAATTTAAAATTTAAAATTATTATCAATAATAAATAATTTTAAATTACATTTGCAACGTTCCCCTTATATCTCTCTTTCTCAAATGTCTATCTTCCTCATCCTTTATATATATCACGGTTCTGCTCTCTTCCCTATCATCAGAAAAGCTTCATGCCCTTGAAGATGGGTGATGCATTATGCTTAACACATAGGTCTTCAGAAGTTCTCAACAACATTATGATTCTACTTGTGGAAATCTAAGACACGTGCTTTTTTTCCCTGAAAATCATGGAAATTCAGGTAAGATCTTCATAAAATCCGGCAGGTTATTATTATAAAACTTCAAGATTTTGGATGCCCTTGAGATTTTTGATGGTGTTGAATCCATTTCCACCATCAAAAACATGATTAAAACACTGCGATTGCAAGATTACAACTTAGAAATCTACATTCCAAAATTCTTTAAGCCTTGATGTGTGAAGTTTTTTTCATTTGTGTTTGGAATATTTTATTTAGAATATGAAATAATTAAATTACTTGGTAGATGACAATTAGTAAGTGAGTAGATTTAAGTGCTATATTTGGATTTTTTCCTGATTTATTTTGGAAAATTTCCTGATTTGATCTAATTTGTCTAGAAGCCAAAAACTCCAAAAAGTGGCACTTAAAGACTCCTCCATTGGTAAGTAATGATATAGTTTTAATGTTACTTTAAATTTCAAAAGAAATATGAGACTATTTTGATGTTTTATTTGCAAATTGTTTTTATTTTTATTTTTATTGTATCATTTTCTAAGAAAATAATAAGTTTGTTATTAATGTGGTTGATATGACGGAAAACTTCATAAATATAACCAAACAAGTTACTGCAACACGGAGAATACTTTACTAATGCACACATTTACCTGACTAACCATGTATAAAAGATTATGGGTCAACTTTAACTTAAGAAAAAAAAAGAACTACATATCTTATTGTAAAATTGACTATTTTGCTAAATAAAATTTGCTTATTGCGCCGATAGGCGCTCTACAGCGCAGTATATAGAGATGTGTAGATGTAATGTGAGAAATGTAATTGCTCTGATAGGCTCTCTACAACCCAGTATATAAAGATGTGTAGATGTAACGTAAACTTTTGATATGTTGGAGTATAAGGAGATGTGTAGATGTAATGTGAGAAGTGTAATGTAAAATTTGATATGTCAGAGTATAAGGAGTTGTGTAGATGTAATGTAAACATTTGACATGTCAGATTATAATGCACATGTGTAGATGTAATGTGAGAAATGTAATATAAGTAAATATTTGAAATGTACAGGGTATATTTTTATTTATTTACCGGGAGTATGGTAAATAAATAAAATCTCTTTTTATAGTTACTCTAGAGGTGTGGTAAATTATTTAGGGGTATGGTAAATAGATAAATGTAATGTAAGTAAACATTTGAAATGTACGTGAAGTATATTTTTATTTATTTACTGGGGTATGGTAAATAAATAAAACTTTTTTTTTTTTTTTTTTAACTCCATAAAATATTTAAAGAAAATAAAAAAAAGTTTTATTTAGGTGAACCCTATGAGAATAATACCATTTTAATACCATGGGCTAAATACAGTGGGCCAAATACCATATTTATAAAAGAGGTATGGTAAATAAATAAAATATAAATAAACCATAGGTATGGTAAATAAATAAAACCTCTTTTTATATTTACTCCATAATCCTATTTATATTTAGGAACACTAAAAAAAGAGGTTTTATTTAGGTGAAGCCTGTGAGCGAAATACCACGGGCCAAATTATTATTAATACCATGCCAAAAAAGACATTATTAACCCTAATATTTATTTCAAAATATTATTATTATTATTATTATTATTATGAGCTGAATACCATGGGCCAAATAACGTATATATAAAAGAGGTATAAAAAGGTAAGGTAAATAAATAAATATATATCAAATAGGAGTAGAAATCAACATCTAATTATATTTGAAGCCTATGGACCAAATACCATGGACCAAATTAATAATAATACAATGCAAAAAAACCATTATTAACCTTAACATTAACATTAAAATATTAATATTAATATTATTGTAATTGTTACTATTATTAGTAAATATAATATTAATATTAATATATTATAATATTAAATTATTAAATTTAATAACTTTATATTAATACAATATTAAATTTGTTATATATATATATATTAACTCTAGATATATATGGGAGGGAAGAACAAAGACATATGATAGAGGTGGAAAAATAGAGGGAGAGATGAGGGGAGAGGAGGAATGAAGAGAGAGAGGGGGAGATGAGAGAGAGAGGGGGAGAAGGGTAAGAGAGGGAGGGAGAAGGAGAAAGGATTGGAGGGTAGAGAGAGAGTGAAGAGAGACAGAGGTAGGAGAGAAAGGGAGAGTGAGGAAGGATGAGAGGAGGAGAGAGGAAGGGATAGAGAGACTGAGTTGGAGGAGGAGAGAAGAAGAAATGGAGTGATATAGTAACATAGTTGGAGAGAGAGATAGAGTGATGGGGAAGAGAGAGGATTTGAGGGTAGAGATAGAGAGATAGAGAGAGAGAGAGAGAGGGGAGGGGGTGAATATAGAGGGGGGGAGGCGATAAAGGGAAAGATAGGAAGCACGAGAGAGAGGAATTGAGAGAGAGGAAGAGAGTGGTGGGGGAATATAGAGGATTGTAGGGGAAAGAGAAAGAGACAAAGTGAGTGATGGGGGAAGAGAGAGGGAGGTAGGAGAGAAAGGGAGAGACAGGAAGGAAAAGATAAGGGACTTGAGAGAGAGGAGGAGAGAGGGAGGGATAGAGAGATGGAGATGGATGGGGAGATACAAAGGGATAGAGACATGGAGTTGGAGGTGGAGAGAGAGATGGATAGAGAGATGGAGCTAGATGAGGAGAGAGGGAAAAGACATAGCGAGTAACAAGTGGAGAGAGAGAGGGAGTGACAAGGGAGATATGGATAGAGAGTGTGTATGTTTGGGGGTGATATAAAGAGAAAAAGAATAAGAGATGGAGAGAATGGGGGAGATAAGGAGAGAGAGGCATATAGTGACATAGTTAGAAGGTGAAGAGAGAGAGAGAGAGAGAGAGAGAGAGAGAGAGAGAGGAAGAGAAAGAGTGGAGAGAGGTATGGAAAGAGAGATGGAGAAGGAGGGGGGAGAGAGAGGAAGGTAAGAAGAAAGAAATAGAGAGTGAAAGTTGGAGAGAGAGAGAGAGAGAGAGAGAGAGAGAGAGAGAGAAAAGGAGTGATAAGGAAGATGGACGGAGAGTGAGAGCAGATAGTAGGATGGAAGAGAGATAGAAGCAGGGGAGAGGGAGGGAAGGGGAAGAGATAGTAATCCGGATTTATGCAGGAACACAACAGAATATAGAAATAACCATAAACATAAAAATACAATGGAAATAAGGCTTCATTTCATTAATATCAAATCACATAAATATGCTTATAAACATGATGGAAACAAAATAGCTAGGGTGCTGGTAGAAAATCTCTGAGAAGAGATGTGGCGGCTACAGAGCTCTGAACTGTGTTACAATGAGGCTCGAGGGCCTATTTATTATGGAGAAACTCTAAACGTCCAAAAACCTAACCCTAGGAGATGAAGCACCAAAACTATGGGCCTCGTTTGGGTAAATTGGTGTTTCAACTTCCCAGGGACGTAACTTCGACACACTATCTCTGTTTGGGGCTTCAAAACGGCTTCGGAAGTTTAGGACCCAAAAAACTACTAAAAATAATAAGTTGTGAAAAAAATGAAAGAGACAATGGTGGGGCCCCAAGTGAAATAGGTGGGAGGCCACCAATATCCACCTGGATCATTCCTCCCCCCTTAGGAAGCAATAGTCCCCATTGCGTTGAGTTCCTCCATGAGATGAGGAAACTTCTGTTGAACTTGGTCCTTGGTGAACCACTTGCCTTGGTGCAGGAGTTGGCCAGCTTTGAAAACCCGATATAGTTGGATCTTCTGTCGGCGAGTGTTCTTGATTTGCATGTCCATGATACAGTCTGTGGTGGCCTGTTCCATGCAGTCCGGGTTTAAATCTTTTGGTGTGAGTCCTTTTGCAATGTCAGAGGTGTCCAATAGAGGTGGGAAGTAAGGACGAAGGCAGTCTACATTGAATACTGGGTGCAGACCAAGGAATGGTGGAATACTAAGCTCGAAGGCATTGTTCCCTACAGCCTTGGTGATGGTGTACGACCCATATCGGAGTGGGCGAATCTTGCGGTGGGGTCTAGTGAGGCGCTCCTTCTGCAAATGTAGCCACACTTTTTCGCCCACCTGGAATTTGTGTGGCACCCGATGTTGATCATGTTGTTGCTTGTACTTAGCATTGGTTCTATCCAATGTGTCATGAACCTGTTGGCAGATGTGCTGAATGCGCTCGATGAAGTTGTTTACTTTGTCAGCTTCAGACTGGACATGAGCCAAATCGGCCTAAGTAGCTGCAAATGGCATGGCTACGACAATGGGACATAGTGGCTGGAATCCCAAGCCCACCTGAAAGGGGCTGTGGCTAGTTGAGCTGTGGAGAGCCCGGTTATAACTGTGTTGTACATAGGGAAGGCTCTCATCCCATGTGCGTGGATGCTTTGAATTGTACATGCGCAGAATGTGTACAATCATCCTGTTGACGACCTTTGTTTGGCCATCAGTTTGGGGATGGAAAGCTGTGGACTTGGTGAGCTTGGTGTCTAGAATTAACCAGAGGCTGGACCAAAATGTGCTGAGGAACTTGCTGTCGTGATATGATATGATAGACTGTGGGATCTCAAAGTGCACCCACACTCGTTTAAAGAAGAGTTTAGCAGCGGCTTCTGCTGTGATATTCTTCTTGCAGGCCGCCATAATGGCCATCTTTGAGAATCTGTCGACAACCACGAAAACACAGCCGTTTCCATGCTTAGTAGAAGGAAGGTCTGATATGTAATCCATGGAGATGGATTCCCATGGTTGACTAGGGATAGGTGGCAAAGTATAGAGCCCTTGCTTCTTAATGGTCAGTTTGGACATGGCGCAAGAAGTGCAGGATCTGATGTACTTCCCAACATCCTGTCGAAGGTTTGGCCAATAGAAATACTTCTGCAGTACTGCCACTGTTTTCTCGACCCAAAAATGCCCAACGACTCGACTGTAGTACGCTTCCCATATCATCTTGGCATGCTCACTTGAAGGAACACAAAGGTGTCCCAGGTGACATAATAGTGCGTCTTGGAGGTGAAAATTTGGAACTTGCATACCCCCCAAGAGTGCCTTGTATGTGTAGCTGAATTCTGGATCGCTCTTGTAGAGAAGCGACCAATCAAAAGTCTCACGGCCACAAGAGTTGAGAACGGTGGTTATGGCCACGATCGGTGGTCGGCTGAGGCAGTCTGCAACATTATTGGTGCTACCCTTCTTGTACTTGATGTTCAAATGAAATTGTTGCATATATGTGGACCACTTTTGATGACGATCGTTTTGCAAATTCCCTTGTGTCTGTATCAACTGTAGGGGTCGGTGGTCTATGTGGATGATTGTCTCCTTCCCCAAAATGTAATGCTTCCATTGTCGACAAGCCTGCACAATGGAATACATTTATTTGTCATAAGTGGGATACTTTCGAACTGTGTCGGACAATGTCTCACTTTGATATGCCACTAGATGCCCCTGTTGAGTAAGAACTGCCCCAATAGCATAGTCAGAGGCATCTATCTCGATCTCAAATGGTTGTTGCAAGTCTGGTAATGTGAGCACTGGGGAAGAACAGAGGCGATGTTTCAATTCTACGAACGCCTTCTGTTGAGATTCTGACTAACAAAATTTTTCTTTCGCTCCTCCCTTGGTGACTTGACTCAAGGGCCAAGTGATATGAGAGAATCCCAACACGAACCTGCGGTAGAAATTAGAAAGACCCAGAAAGATGCAAAGCTCTGTTAGGGTGGTTGGGGCTGGCCAATCCCAAATTAATTTGATCTTGGCTGGATCCACATGCACCCCCATTTCATCAACATTGTATCCCAAATATTGAACCTGGGTCATGCCAAAAGTGCACTTCTCCAAATTGGCACACAACTTGTGTTGCCGCAGTGTTTGGAGGACTTCTCAGATGTGGTGGAGGTGCTCTTCCCCAGTATGGCTAAAGATCATAATGTCATCCAAGTATACCACTAAAAATGAGTTGGTGAATGGACGCAAGATGTCATCCATCAACCTCATGAAGGTTGCAAGAGAATTTGTCAATCCGAAAGGCATGAAGAGCCATTCGAAAAGGCCCTCCTTGGCTTTGAAGGCAGTCTTCCACACATCAGAGGGTTCGATTGGTACCTGGTGATACCCAGACTTCAAGTCGATCTTGTTGAAATATTTTTCCCCTTTGAGTTGGTCTATAAGGTCATCAATCCGTGGGATCGGGTACCTATTCCGAACAGTGATCTTGTTCAGCGCTTAATAATCAATACAGAGTCTCCAAGTCCCATCCTTCTTCTGTACCAAGACGATCGGGCTCCCACAGGGCGATGAACTTGGCCGGATGTGACCTTTCTGCAACAGCTCCTGAATCTACCTCTTGATTTCATCATTCTCTAGAACAGAGCGCCTATAGATCAGTTCATTGGGTAGCGGCGCACCTGGGGTTAGGTCAATGGGGTGCTTGACCTGATAGTGTAGAGGCACCCCTGTGGGTTCAGAGGTGAAGATGTCCCCGTAATCCTCCACAACCTTATCCATTTTTTGTTGTCGTGTAGAGGAGCCATGTCTGGAGGTCGTGGCCATAGTCTTTATCTTTCCCTGGGGGTGGATCATTAGGAAAACAAATTTCTTGGTTTGGGAAATGAGCTTACTGCATTGTTTTGCAGTAACCAAAGAGATAGTGGGAGGCGGTGGTACCTCTGGTATCCTGTACAATTTATTTCCCAAAGTAACAATAACAGCGCGAGGCCGAGACTCATACACAGCATGTCTCTTCCACAAGTATGGTTGGCCTAATAATACATCAGAAACATCAATAGGAGCAATGTCACATAATTCCTCATTCGTGAAGGCTTGATGCTTTAGGGAAGGCGGCATTGCTGGCTGACGCAGAGATCCTGTCCTTGGTGAAGCCACCCGATGGTGTATGGTTGTGGGTGCGCTGTGGTCGGCAAGCCCAACTGCTTCATGACATTTGCTGAAATGAGGTTCTTTTGTCTCCCATTATCGACAATGAACCGTAGTGGGGAACCTTTTACCCACATCTGGGAGTGGAAGAGACGCTCTGCCTCCTTTGGATCTTCTGGTTCCTCCTTCTAGATCTTCGTAGTGGCAATAGTGGCATTGGGCTCTGCATCAATAATATGCTTCCCTTTGTCATTCACCTTGTCAAGTTTTGATTCAGAGTCGGAGCATGCATCTGATTCAGAAGTCGTCATCTCGGCCACCAACGACTACTTGGCCCGACACTAACTTGTGTTGTGAGTGGAGCTCTTATGGAACTCACAGCACTTTCCCGTGTCCTTTGGCTTCGCAGTGTTGTTCTTTGCTTGTGTCTTTGGTAGGTTGTCTTGGGTCGCCATGCCTTGGCTTTGTCCTTTGTTCTGTGGTTTGGGGGCACCTTTCCCTTGCTTTTGATTCGTAGATCCAAAGTCTCACTTCTTCTGTTTGAATTTCTGCTCAACCTTGGCAGCATATTGGTATGCCGTACCAAGCGAGGAGATGTCGAGGAACTCCATTTCCTCCTGAATGTATCTGTGCAGACAACCGCGATACTTTAGCACCAAATGTTTCTATGAATCTTTGATACCCAACTTTGTGCACAGGGTATGGAAAAAATTCGTTTTCTCATGCACATCTTGATCCCTTTGTTGCCACAACGTGGTCCATTGTATGTACTTGTCCTCATAGCTCCCCACGAGATAGTATTGTTCCTTGATGGTATCTCGGAAATAATTACAAGTGGGTACGACTAAGAATAGAGAGGTTTTTGTCTCGTCCTTTTTCTCACAATAGGTTTCCCACCAGGCCCTGACATGGGGGGTAGCTTTGAGGAGTGAAAAAATAATATTCTCCCGGTCGTAAAAGTCATGAACCGAGAAATATCCTTCTAATATATTCAACCATCTATCTACGACATCTGCATCTATTTGACCCTCAAATATGGGAATGTCAAAGTTTACTTGTACCTTAAAGGGAGTCGTGCCTCCAGAGTGGCTGCTGGATGTAGATGTGCCGCCAGTGGGCAGTCGTTGAAGGATCTGGGCAAAGTTATCCATCATCGCGTTCCTTTGTTTTTCGAGTGCCTCCTCGAGCAATATTTTGATAGGATCTCTTGCTCCCTCACATTTCTTTTTGTCCCCCATGGGCGTCCGTCGAGGTTTGCGAGGCTGATCTTGTAAAGGTTCCACCAGATCGAGCCCTAACTCCTTGTACCCTGACCTCGTCGGGGACATGAAAAGAATGATCGAGAAAAAGTAGACCGCTCTGATACCACTGATTCGGATTTATGCAGGAATGCAACAGAATACAGAAATAACCATAAACATAGAAATACAACGGAAATAAGGCTTCATTTCATTAATATCAAATCACATAAATATGCTTACAAACATGATGGAAATAAAATAGATAGGGTTCTGGTAGCGAATCTCTGAGAAGAGATGTGGTGGCTACAGACCTCTGAACTGTGTTACAATGAGGCCCTAGGGCCTATTTGTTATAAAGAAACAATGGAGAACTCTAAACGTCCAAAAACCTAACCCTAGGAGGTGAAGCGCCAAAACTATGGGCCCCGTTTGGGTAAATTGGTGTTTCAACTTCCCAGGGACGTAACTTTGGCATACTATCTCTGTTTGGGGCTTCAAAACAGCTCTGGAAGTTCAGGACTTGAAAAACTGCTAAAAATAGTAAGTTGTGAAAAAAATAAAAGAGACAATGGTGGGGCCCCAAGTGGAATAGGCGGGTGGCCACCAATATCCACCTGGATCAGATAGAGAGGGAAGGAGAGGAGGGAGTGATAGATAGATAGATTGGAGAAAGAGAGTGTATGTTTTGGGGTTGATATAGAGAGACAAATGGATATAGAGATATAGATGGAAGGTAAAGACAAATAAGAGATAGATGGAGACAGGAAGGAAGGGACTGAGAGATTGATAAATATGGAGTGAGAGAGTGTGTGTATTTGTGGGGTTCAGATAAAGAGACAAAGAAGGAGAGATGGAGGGACATATAGATATATATGGAGGGAGGAGAGAGGGAATAATATTTCTTACAATAGATGCATTGATTTCAGTGTAGATAGTGATTTCTAATCCTATTTGATTTCTTGCACTAAATGCATCGATTTCAGTGTAGATGGTGATTTCTAATCCTATTTGATTGCTTGCTCTAGATGCATTAATTTCAATGTAGATGTTGATTTATAATTATATTTTATTGTTTACACTATATTTATTTCAATATAAATAATTTCTAATCCTATTTGATTACTTGCACTAAATGAATTCATTTAAGTGTAGATGGTGATTTATAATCCTATTTCATTGCTTGCACTAGATGCATTGATTTTAGTGTATATGTTGGTTTCTAATCCTATTTTGTTACTTGGAATAGATGCATTGATTTGAGTGTAGATGTTGATTGTTAATCCTATTTGATTACTGGCATTAGATGCATTGATTTTAGTGTAGATGTTGTTTTCTAATCTTATTTGATTTCTTGCATTAGATGCATTGATTTCAGTGTATATGTTGATTTATGATTTGATGTAATTGGATGTATGATGGTACATTAGTTTGAAAGTCGTTGGATTAATAGTGTGCATTGATTTCAGAGTAAGCACAAAAAATTATTGATAATGTAAAACAATTTTTGTGTTATAGTAATTAAACCTAATAATATTGGAGAGCAAGAGAGACAAGGTATGATGTTTACTACAACAACTCGAGCTAAATATTTAAATTGTTTACAATTTATGATTTCTACTGTCTTTTTCATATAATCGATATGGAAAGATGACAAAAAGGGTGACAATAAGAATATTAGAGGAAAATAGTTTGAGATTGATTGCCACAAATGCTATTTCTAACTGAATACATTCTTATTTTTCACATTTTTTTATCATTCAATATTATTACACGGTCACTTTGCATTCAAAAAATTTATTTCATCATTTTCATCATTAAAGTTATTTTACAATATTTATGATCTCAACAAACTAGGTAACTAAGAAAATTTAAAATTAAAATGAATCGATAAATCTCAAACCTATTTAGCACATTTATAATGGTTATATTAATATTTGATGTATTTACATATTATTGATAAAATTAATCATATGTTCCTCATATTATCGATAGATTTTCCTTTATGTTCCTCATATTATTGATAGATTTTCCTTGGTCACACACGGCTGAAACCAACCTAGATCCATCTTAACCTATGTTGCCAGGAAACGTGGGTGCGGGGACGGGGACGGGGACGACACTTTTTGAAACATGGTGCGTGGGTTCGTCGAGGGTATATATATGTGTGTGTGTGTGTGAATTTGCATAAAACAAGAAAAATAAAATATTTTTGATTTAAAAATTAAAGTTTAAACTTCAAAGATTTAAACATGCACATCATTGAACATTCAACATTCACATAATGATATATCATATCAGTCTTGACTCTTCAGATAAATTAAAATTGATAATACATTGAAATTTCAAAATTTCAAAATTTCTAGTTTGATATCAAGTGAAAATTAGAGTTTACATATTAATAACTTAATAAGTTATAAAAATCACGATATATGTCCATTGTCACACTACATTCAAAATTTCCCTTAAGGGCAAAGATTTAAGACTGTTAAACACCATGTTAAAGCACACACATGGTGTATGAGAAGGATGAACACACACACAAAAGAGACGCAACACACAATGAAGGATAAGCCTGAGGCTTTCTTATTTTCCATTATACAAAGATGTACATTTATAGTACAATGGTGTGACTCTTGGTTTCACATTCCAAGGTCACTTGGACTCCATTGTGACTTTTCGCATTCCACACCTACCCATGTAGGATTAGGTGTTCCAACATCCCCTCTTAATCCGAAGGGGTATGTGTGAGTCCAAGAAAAGAGTTGTAATACAAATATGCAAAGTATACATGGCAGCACTTGGGCTGAATCAACTCTCTGAAATGTTGGAAAAAGAGGTGGTTTTAGGATGACCACAAACACTGGAACGCAAAACTTGTTGCAGTTCCCGGAACTCTTCCAAAACTGGCAAGAAGCTAAAAGCTTCTGCTAGAGGAATTGTCCCTCATAAAAAAGGGAGACCTTCAACCTAAAAAAAGGGAGGTCTACTACCTGTGGTGGTTTTAGGTTGTCCACCAACCAAAGATGATGGTTTTAGGTTATCCACCAACCGAAAATGATGGTTTTAGGTTATCCACCAACCAAAGATGATGGTTTTAGGTTATCCACCAACCGAAAATGATGGTTTTAGGCTATCCACCAACCGAAGGTATGCTCATGGGCATCCGTGTCTCTGGCTACATCTCTGAATCCGGAATGACGAATTGTGGCTCAGGCTCGCTTGAACTGCTGGCTACAACTCTGAACATGGAATGAGAGATTGTGGCTCAGGCTCGCTTGATCTGTCATCGAAGCTTGTACATGACCACCATTTTCCCCCCTGTCGGGGACAAGGTGAGATGATGGCGAAAACTCAACTGCAAGTTTGCTCAATATGCGTGAACAAGTTCTAACATGTGTCGTAAACATCTTCTTGGCTGTTGATGCCCATTGCCAAGAAGCGATCCATCCAAGATGAATCTTGGTTCTTGCAGGAGGCTTGTTTCTGAAGCATCTGTCTGAAGAATGAGTGTGCCGACCACAGTGCTTACATGGATGAAGATCAAAACAGTGATATTTCATATGGCCAACTCGATCACAGTGTTGGCATTTTACAATCTGATGTTGTTGTGGAAGTGGAGCATGATCTAAAACAACTGCAGATGAATTGTCATACAGGAATCTGGCACTCTGAAATATGATGGGCTTGGTGTAGTCTGGAATATGAAAGGTCACATCCTTGTCATATCCAAGACCAGTTCGGTGCTTGTTGTGGACAAGATCTTCCCAAGGTCTGATGATGGGCTTAGGAAGTGCAGGTTGAGTTGTTGCATCTGCATGTACATCTGCTCTAGTACAAGGCACTGAATGTGAATCATCTGCAACTTTATCTTCTTTCTTCTGATGAGAGTCCTTCACAATCTTCTAAACATAAACATGTTCAGAATGGTGACTCTTTTGCTGAAGTTCGTCTTGCTGAAGCTGAGTTTCCAACTGCAAAAACTCAATCTTTTCTTGTGCATTTTGTAAACAAGTCTGAATATTACAAAGAGCATCCTTGCTCATTTTTATCATGTCATCAACATTGGAATGAATGAGGCTATTCAACAACTCTAATGCCTCATTGATTTTAGCCATTTTGAACAGTTTAGGCTCAAAACAAATGAAAGGGTGTCGGCTTCAACCGAAAATGCACCCGTTTACAATGTGATGCAACAAGAAATACAAGTGACTCAAGAGAACTTCCAACTATGGAAATCTCAAAGTACAAAACGTGCTCCTCAAATGATAGAGGACAATCAACAATGACTTACATCAACAACTCAAATTCACTGATTCCAACTATGAATGAAGAGGCAAATTCCACTCAAAATACAATGTCAGCTCAATACATATCTCTGCAAAATATTTGCAGCTGAAAACACTATGCAAAAACACTTTAAGGCAGCTGAATTTTCCTTCAAAGAGCTATTTTCAATGATGGAAAACTGTCTTCAAATGTCAATTCTTCAAAAAATCACCCTTCAAATCAATGCCGCAAATCATTAAATGCAAGACTTCTCTTTTCTCTTCTATGTTTTCTATCCATTTTCTCTTCATTTCTGCTGTTCAAATTTTCTCTCTTTCCTCTCTCTCTCTGCTGTTTTTTTTTTTTTTTTTAATTAATTAAAAAATAAAGGGAATATAAAAGTGGAGGGAAATTTATTATATGAAATGGGAGGGGAGTGAAATTACTTGGGTGGAGAATATTATTGGAAGTAAAATTTTAAAAAATTGAAAAACGTGGAATGGACTGTGCGTGCAAGGAGGGAGGCCAAGTGGCCGCGTGGGAGGAGGGAGTATTGCAGAGCTGCAGAGCGAGGGGGGTCAGCGTTTAAGGCGCAGGTGGAGAAGCGTTTAGTTGCTGTGGGTGCGTTGAGAGTTGTGAGGTTGGGCTGTGCGTGAGGGTTCAGGGGTATGGGTTCAGGCGTGAGTGTAAAGCGGTGGGTTGTGAGAGGAGTTAGAATCGATTTTTAATGGCGCAGAGGGGAGTTCGTAATGTGAATGGCGAGCTACGTAGTAAGGGTAGGGAGAGCCGCAGGGTAGGGGAGCCGGTGGTGGAGCGCTGGCGTGGGGGCGGCGTTCAGCAGTTAAGGGAGAGCGATGGGAAGTAGGGAGAGGTGAGGGGTCGGGTTTATGGGTCTAGGTAGCAAGCGGGAGTGGTAGGCGTAGATACAAGGGAGGGAGCAATGAGTGTGGAAAGGTAGGGAGCGCTGTAGTGAGGATAGGGCAGTGTATGGAGCGATGGCTGTAAGTAATGTGAGATTGCAGTGAGAGGGGGCCGTATGGCCTGGAATTTGAATGATTTATTTTTATTTTTATTTATTTATTTATTTATTATTATTATTTTAAAAAAACCAAAACAGCAGAGAGGAGGGCCAGAAGGCTTGAAAACAACTCAGAAGTTTTTTTTTTTCTTCTTTAGTAGATTTTTTTCCAAATGTATAGCAGAACAAATCCAGCAGCAGCAGAAAGTGCAGAAATGAGGGCAATTTCAGAATTTCAAGTACTGAAATGCAACAACAGATTGCCAATAGAACTTTCCAATAGCCCAGCAGCAGAAAATATTTTCAATGGAAAAACTCAGAAATTTTTCAGTGAAAACTCAGAAATATCTTCAAAAACCCTCTCAGCAGCTCAAAAATGTAGAATTTAAAAATACTCAGAAATATTTCTAGGAAAAACCCAGAATTTTCCAGAAACTCATTTTAAACACTTTTCCAGCAGCTCCAAAATGGTGCAGAAATTAAAATGCAGAGATTTTTCAATGGAAAAATAAGCAGTGAGGAAACCTTCAGATGGGCAGTGCTGCCTTTCTTCAAAGCCAATTTCTGAATGCTGCAAAATCACTGAATGTTGCTCCTCTTCAAAACACCTCTGAATGGCGGCAAAAACACTGCTGCAGAAAGTCTCTAAATGCTGCAAAAATGTCAAGAATTTTGCAGATATGCACAGGCCATAAACACAAATGGCTCACTCAATTTGGAGCAGGGCCAGCAATCGCCCGCTCTGATACCATGTTAAACACCATGTTAAGCACACACATGGTGTATGAGAAGGATGAACACACACACACAAGAGACTCAACACACAATGAAGGATAAGCGTGAGGCTTTCTTATTTTCCATTATACAAAGATGTACATTTATAGTACAATGGTGTGACTCTTGGTTTCACATTCCAAGGTCACTTGGAGTCCATTGTGACTTTTCGCATTCCACACCTACCCATGTAGGATTAGGTGTTCCAACAAAGACATCTCCAAACATGAACTAGGAAATTTCAAATACTAAAATAAAAATTTTAAAATAGTGAACAATGGCTTCCTCAAGCCATGTCATCAATGTCCATGTCACCAGCATCACTTAGATCTTCAGTCAACATGCTCTCAAGGTAGGAATCACTCTCATCTTGAGGCTCCTGATCATCCATAGCAATTGAAGGTAGCTCAATAAGGCCATCTGGTTGTATTTCCTCATCCACACACATAACATCATCTGTGTATTGGTCCCATCTCTTGAAAGGACCCTCCTTGTACCCATGGTCTTTTCGAGATATGAGATGAAGTGTGTTATGAATGTACACTAAGTTCTCTGCCTTCTTTGAGCCCAACCTATTTCTTTTTATTTAATGGATAAAGGCATAAATACTCCAATTCCTCTTGCAAGATGAAGAACTAGCTACCTGGAAAATTAGGGGAAGGCCATTAAATTAATTAAAAATAAAAATTTAAAAATTTAAAAATAAAAGCTAAAATGAAAATTGAAAATTCAATACAAAAATTTAAATGAGAAATAAGATGAGGAACTCCAAACTAGCTACCTGTCCAAGTAACTGCATGGAAAACTGCTGCAACTTGGGAGCATCAACACCATGAAGCCACCACCAATCAATTGGATCCTTCTTCTTACGTCTATTAGCCAAAGCTGCATGTGAACCAAAGACACCTCGACCTTGTGAAAATTGGGAAAATTGAGATCGTATGTCAGAGGCTTCTTCTATATCACCATAAATTCTCTTTATAGCGGTCAAGAATCCTTTGAACACCTCTCTATCTTGGGAAGGAGGCCTCCTTCCTGTAATGGGATCATACCATTTTGGATTAACTGCATAAGCTGCCATATGAAGAGGGGTGTTCAATTTATTCCATCGCCCATGTATAAACTCTTCAGTTGTGGCCATAGAGTAGGATCCTTCCTATTTGCGATGGTTTGGATCCTCTCACACATGGAGTCCATGTTCTCATAAATTTCACCTAAACATGGACCATCTATATCCGCATAGCAGAGCATATCACAAATTGGTTCTATAAATTCCACAACAAATTTGGCATCAAACCAAAAATGATCATCCAAAATCAACCTCTTCACCTCCAAAGCTGCATCGGAGGTAGATAACTTCCATTGATCCCACATATCACTGATCACTGTGGCAGATAAAGCCTCCTTTATCTCCACAAGCCTCCTGAGTAAAATGTAATAAGTTGCAAATCTGGTATCTGCAGGTTTAAGAAGCTCCATTTTGGCATGCTTGCGGTAAATGGCTTGTGATTGATGATGGTTGCATATAAAGATTTGAAATTTGCGGCCATTTTCAATTATTTCTCGAATACATTCAATTTTCCCAATGTCCTTCAATGCATTATTCAAAGAATGCACTGCACATGGTGTCCAAAAAATATGTCTGCATACATCAAAGACAAAATTAAAATTTTAATAAATCAAAATCGAAAATGTTAATATAAACTTATTCATTGTTAAAAATTAGAAAACAAATCAAACTTGTAATAAAAGATAGATAAATAAATAAAAATTCAAAATGTAATTCAATTATCAGGTAATTTAAAAATTGAAACTTGTAGTTGTCACTAACCTATACTCCTTTTGAACCATTCCCCCTATTGCTTTGCACACTAGAGCTGCATCAGTAATAACTTGAACAACATTGGATGGCCCCACCTCTGCAATGGCATCACATAATTGGTCTTTCAAGAACATAGTGTTCTTTTCTTGACCAGAACAATCAATGGACCTGAGAAAATAAGGACTAGACATGGAAGAGACAATGATGTTTATCAATGGACGATTCCTACAATCAGTCCATCCATCCATGAAAATGGAGCATCCATATACACTCCAAGATGCCTTCAAGGGTGCCATTGTCTTCTCAAGATGAGCTTTCTCCCTGTCCACCAAGACAGTTCAGAGCTTCTCATAACCAAGTGCTTTATATCCTAGAGGTCCATAATTAATAGCATGAACCATTTGCTCAAAATAGGGTGAACGAGTTGCATTGAAGGGAATGCCACATGCAAGAAAAAATCTTGCTATTGCAAGATCAACACTGTCCCTACCTTTCACATCAAACATGTCATAAAGGCTGCCAACTTTAGGCTTCTTGTGTGCATGACTAGTAGTGCTTTTTGATGCTCTAGATGGAATATGCTCATCACAAAATTGAACATCATCATCGGATGGTAATTCTTTCTCATTAGAGTCATCACATTCATTGACATCAACATTACGACATGACTGAGAGATTGCCTTACCATCAACCCTTTGTTGCTCTCTTTGTGCATTAGGGAGTCTATTTGCATCATCTAGGTCTCTAGTGCAAGGATCAACACCCTTCCTTGGTATCTTCATAAAATGAGCTTTAACTTGAGTATAACTCCCTTTCCATTCAAGATTACATAAATTGAATTTTATTGTAGCTTCCCCCCTTAGAACCCTTTGGAGGTTTCTGCTTATCCACATAATTCCACAGTGGATATTGTGGATTTGATGAAGACATTCTTGATTTTGGAAATAAGCCAAATGGCCAAACCTGAAAGCAAAGAAAATAGAAAATTTAAATTTAAAAATGTGAACACTAAAAATTAAAATTTAAAAATCATAGGCCTCAAGCAAGCCGAAATTGGGCCTAAGGAACTTTGTAGAGATCTGTTTAAAAAAGGAGAAATAACAGCCAAATTTCGCCTGTATAAATTATTAAATACAGTGATGTAAGCTTGAGTTTTAAGGTAGCTAATGATAGTGACAGAGGTTCGATTTTCTGAGTTGAAGGAGTAGCCTAGGAGGTGAGGGTTTTGATGGAAGGAGAGTACCGTGTGAAGGACAAATCAACCCAAAAATTTGAGTATAAAAGGGACTTCAAAATGATTCTTCAAGGTAGAGATAATTAGGATTTCTCTTGTAATTTTTTTAGTTGTAAAAATTTCTCCAAAGAAGCAAATAAAATACGGTATACCTTCTCTAGAACTAGTTTTACTGTATTCCAGATAATTTATAAAATTATAATTTTATAAATCAGTGAATCACTAAACAGAGGGCCGACTAAAATAAAAATAAAAATACCTGTTTCTTGCATAGTGCTACACCAAAACTTGTTCATTGTGCTGCGAGCCCATGCCTTTTCCGCTCACTGTTGTGATAATCAGAAATCCTCACACACTGTGTTGCTAACTTGATGCTCACTGCTGCAGCTAGACGTAGTGCTGCCGACAGGATGCGGAGGTTGTTGGAGGACAAACGCAGAGGAAGTTGTTGGACGACGGGCGGACGTGGAGGCAGCTGCCGACGGGTTGACGGGTTGCTGGGTTGCGGTCGCCTGCTGCTTGTCACCGAGGATGATGAGGTTGCGGCCTCCTGCTGCTTGCCGCCGAGGAGGATGAGGTTGCGGTCCCCGAGGAGGATGAGGTTGTGGCCGCCTTGCTGCTTGCTGTGTCGAGGGTGAGGTTGCTACTTGCTATGCCAAGGGTGAGGGTGAGGGTGAGGGTGAGTTGCTATGCGGACGTTGCCGAGGGTGAGTTTTTGTGCGGTGAGGTGAGGTAACAGTTGCTGTGGGTTGTGGAGTGTGCACTATTGAGGAGTCCAAGTGAGTAATTTTTTAAGTTTTAACAGAAAAAATCGCAATAAGTCTTAAGAATAGTCGAGAGTCATATTTAATTTTAATTTTAATAAAAAAACCTTAAATTTTAATTTTAATAGTGATTAGTAATAGTCGAATTTAATAAAATATATATTTTTTGAACCAAACTTGCCGCTGAAGAACCCGAAAAGAACCCGTTTTCGGGGTTCTCCATCCCCAAATCAGCAAAAGAACCCGGATTTTGTGTGGGAAGTCTCGGGTTCTTGCATGAAGAACTGGGTTGTTTAGGGTGCTTCTGAGAAGAACCCATCCTAACACCCGGTACATGGGGATAGGAACCCGGGACAGGTTTGGGAACCGGTGCAACATAGATCTTAACTCTGGATCTATCAAGTGCCGAGAGGGATCAAATATCTCAAGGTGCAAAACTTTCCTCAAGTTTTGCACTAAAAAAAGAGGTTTGCACCTCTAGAGATTTGATCCCTCTTGGCGCTTGATAGATCCAGAGTTACGATGGATCTAGGCTGGTGTAAACTTTGATATGTCGGAGTATAAGGAGATGTGTAGATGCAATGTAAAAATTTGACGTGTATGTGTAGATGTAATGTAAAAATTTGACCTGTCAGATTATAAGGCACATGTGTTGTAATGTGAGAAATGTAATGTAAGTAAATATTTGAAATGTACTTGTGGGTATATTTTTATTTATTTACCGGATTATGGTAAATAAATAAAATCTCTTTTTATACTTAATTTGAAATGTACGGGGTATATTTTATATTTTATTTATTTACTGGGGTATGGTAAATAAATAAAAACTTTTTTTATATTTACTCCATAAACCTCTTTATATTTAAAGAAAACTTAAAAACAAAAGTTTTGTTTAGGTGAACCATATGGGAAAAATACCATTTTAATACCATGGGCTAAATACATGGGTCAAATACCATATTTATAAAAGAGGTATGGTAAATAAATAAAATATAAATAAACCATAGGTATGGTAAATAAATAAAACCTCTTTTTATATTACTCCATAATCCTATTTATATTTAGGAACACTGAAAAAAAAGAGGTTTTATTTAGGTGAAGCCTGTGAGCTAAATACCATGGGACAAATTATTATTAATACCATGCCAAAAAAGACATAATTAACCCTAATATTAATTTCAAAATATTAATATTAATATTATTATTAATTCTAATATTCACATTAATATTTTTATATTTAGTTCATAAACCTCTTTATATTTACAAAAACTCAAAAATGAGTTTATTGAGGTGAAGCCTATGGGTCAAATACCATGGGACACATTATTATTAATACCATGAGTTGAATACCATGGGCCAAATAACATATATATAAAAGAGGTATAAAAAGGTGAGGTAAATATAAAATAGGAGTAGAAATCAACATCTAATTATATTTGAAGCCTATGGACCAAATTAATAACAATACGATGCAAAAAAAACCATTATTAACCTTAACATTAACATTAAAATATTAATATTAATAATATTATTATTGTTATTATTATTACTTAATATAATATTGATATTAATATATTATAATATTAAAATTATTAAATTTAATAACTTTATATTAATACAATATTAAATTTGTTATATATATATATATATATATATATATATATATATATATATATATATATATATATTAACTCTAGATATATATGGGAGGGAAGAACAAAGGCATATGATAGAGGTGGAGAAATAGAGGGAGTGACAAGGGAGAGATGAGGGGAGAGGAGGAATGAAGAGAGAGATAGAGAGAGAGGAGAGAGAGAGCTAGAGAAGGGTAGAAGAGGGAGGGAGAAGGAGAAAGGATCAGAGGGTAGAGAGAGAGAGAGCGAGGAGAGAGGAAGGTAGGAGAGGAAGGGAGAGTGAGGAAGGATGGGAGGAGGATAGAGGAAGGTATAGGGAGATTGAGTTGGAGGAGGAGAGAAGAAGAAATGGAGTGATATAGTAACATAGTTGGAGAGAGAGATAGAGTGATGGGGGAAGAGAGAGGATTTTAGGGCAGAGAGAGAGAGAGAGAGAGAGAGAGAGAGAGCGGGGAGGGAGTGAATATAGAGGGAGGGAGGCAATAAAGGGAGAGAGAGGAAGATGAGAGAGAGGAAGAGAGTGGTGGGGGAATATAGAGGATTGTATGGGAAAGAGAGAGAGACAGAGTGAGTGATGGGGGAAGAGAGAGGGGGGTGGGAGAGAAGGGAGAGAGAGGAAGGAAAAGAGAGGGGACTTAAGAGAGAGGAGGAGAGAGGGAGGTATAGAGAGATGGAGATGTATGGGGAGAGACAAAGGGATAGAGACATGGAGTTGGAGGGGGAGAGATAGATGGATAGAGAGATGGAGCTGGATGGGGAGAGAGGGAGGGAAGAAGAAAGACATAGAGAGTAAAAAGTGTAGAGAGAGAGGGAGTGACAAGGGATATATGGAGAGAGAGTTTCTATGTTTGGGGGTGAGATAAAGAGAAAAAGAAGAAGTGATCAAGAGAATGGGGGAGAGAAGGAGAGAGAGATATATAGTGACAAATTTAGAAGGTGAAGAGAGAGAGAGAGAGAGAGAGAGAGTTGGGAGAGAAAGGAAGAGAAAGAGTATGGAGAGGTATGGAAAGAGAGATGGAGATGGAGGGGGAGAGAGAGGGAGGTAAGAAGAAAGAAATAGAGAGTGAAAGTTGGAGAGAGAGAGAGAGAAGGAGTGATAAGGAAGATGGAGGGAGAGTGAGAGCGGATAGCAGGAGAGAAGAGAGATAGAAGCAAGGGAGAGGGAGGGAAGGGGAAGAGAGAGAGAGAGGGGGGGAGAGGAGGGAGTGATAGATAGATAGTTTGGAGAAAGAGAGTGTATGTTTTGGGGTTGATATAGAGAGACAAAGGGATATAGAGATATAGATGGAAGGTGAAGACAAAGAAGAGATAGATGGAGACAAGGAGGGAGGGACTAAGAGATTGATAAATATGGAGTGAGAGAGTGTGTGTGTTTGTGGGGGTGAGATAAAGAGACAAATAAGGAGAGATGGAGGGACATATAGATATATATGGAAGGGTGAGAGAGGGAAGAATATTTCTTACAATAGATGCATTGATTTAAGTGTAGATGGTGATTTCTAATCCTATTTGATTTCTTGTACTAGATGCATTGATTTTAGTGTAGATTTTGATTTCTAATGATATTTGATTACTTGCACTAGATGCATCGATTTCAATGTAGATGATTTCTAATTCTATTTGATTTCTTGCACTAAATGCATTGATTTCTGTGTAGATGGTGATTTCTAATCCTATTTGATTGCTTGCACTAGATGCATTGATTTCAATGTAGATGTTGATTTATAATTATATTTTATTGCTTACACTATATTTATTTCAATATAAATGATTTCTAATCCTATTTGATTGCTTGAACTAAATGAATTCATTTCAGTGTAGATGGTGATTTATAATCCTATTTGATTGCTTGCACTAGATGCATTGATTTTAGTGTATATGTTGGTTTCTAATCCTATTTTGTTACTTGCACTAGATGCATTGATTTGAGTGTAGATGTTGATTTCTAATCCTATTTGATTACTTGCATTAGATGCATTGATTTCTGTGTAGATGTTGTTTTCTAATCTTATTTGATATCTTGCATTAGATGAATTGATTTCAATGTATATGTTGATTTCTGATTTGATGTAATTGGATGTATGATGGTACATTAATTTGAAAGTCGTTGGATTAATAGTGTGCATTGATTTCAGTGTAAGCATAAAAAATTATTGATAATGTAAAACAATTTTTGTGTTATAGTAATTAAACCTAATAATATTGGAGAGCAAGAGAGACAAGGTATGACGTTTACTACAACAACTCGAGCTACATATTTAAATTGTTTATGATTTATGATTTCTACTGTCTTTTTCATATAATCCATATGGAAATATGAGAAAAAGGGTGACAATAAGAATAGAAGAGTAAAATAATTTGAGATTGATTGCCACAAATGCTATTTCTAACTAAATACATTCTTATTTTTCACATTTTTTTATCATTCAATATTATTACACGGTCACTTTGCATTCAAAAAATTTATTTCATCATTTTTCATCATTAAAGTTATTTTACAATATTTATGATCTCAACAAACTAGGTAACTAAGAAAATTTAAAATTAAAATGAATCGATAAATCTCAAACATATTTAACATATTTAAAATGGTTATAATATTAGATGTATTTACATATTATTGATAAAATTAATCATATGTTCCTCATGTTATTGATAGGTTTTCCTTTATGTTCCTCATATCATCGATAGATTTTCCTTGGTCGCCCACGACTGAAACCAACCTAGATCCATCTTAACTCTGGATCTATCAAACGCCGAGAGGGATCAAATCTTTCGAGGTGCAAACCTTTCCTCAAGTTTTGCACTCAAAAAAGAGGTTTTCACCTGTAGAGATTTGATCCCTCTCGATTTTCCTTTATGTCTCTCATATTATCAATAGATTTTCCTTGGTCACACACGATTGAAACTGGCCTAGATCCATCTTAACTCTGGATCTAACAAGCGCCGAGAGGGATCAAATCTCTCGAGGTGCAAACCTTTCCTCAAGTTTTGCACTAAAAAAAGAGGTTTTCACCTCTAGAGATTTGATCCCTCTCGACGCTTGATAGATCCAAAGTTAAGATGGATCTAGGCTGGTATATAAATGAATGTTATAAATAACAATAAGGAATTTATCATGGAGAAACTTATTAAATTTAAATTTAATGGGAATATAATTTTTTTAATTTATTAAAAGTAATGGACCATTTTGCTAAATAAAATTTGCTTATATATAAATGAATGTTATAAATAATAACGAGAAACTCAATAGAATTGAAATAATCTCAAATCCCTAGGAAATTGGTGGGTGGGAAGCCACTTGGCACGGATATAATTTTTAAAATTTATTAAAAGTGAATGAAACCTAACAAACTTTGTAATTCATTACATTAATAAGCATTAAGACAAAGCATGTAATGAGCATGCTCCCTAGAAAATCAATCTAGGCCCTCAATTAAAAAAAAGCAAACAAATCCTCATCCATCTTGAATTGAAATAAAAATTACCTTTAATTATATATTATCTAATTTAAAATTTTTGTACAATACTTTTAAAAATTTAGAACTTTTATGTATGTAAAGGAAATTGATTGACTTCCCAAAATTAACCCTATAACAGAATAACTAGCAATTGCACCGGGAGGTGCAAAGGAACGCCAAAAGGAAATCTCCCAATGATGTAAGGGGGGGCAAAACAGGTAGATGTTGAGTTAATTCTTCTCCAACTCCTCCCAGGAGAATAGAGGAAGAAGAATAAATGGCCTCCAGGGACTGAAATCAACCAAATTCACTATCATGCCGTCTCTGTTTACATAGCAATGGAATGTACAGTAAAAAAATTCAAATTTCAATGGTAATGATGGGTAAGGAGCATTGCATGCATAGTAAGAATCAACAAGAAACTAAGAAATGGCAGCTGGTTGGTTAGAATACACAAATACAAATTTGACACCCCAAGTTGGTTCAGAAAAGAAACCTTATCAAGGATCATTACTCGTGCATTACATGAATGTAAGATGCAAGCAATAGAATTTTCACAAACCAAACCCTTAACAAGTGAAACCGACTGACTCCACAAATTTCAGAAGGCATATTTCCAATTACCATTTGAAGCATTAATAAGGAAAAAATAGCACAGCTCTATCAGGGCTTGAAGCAAAGTATCTAGACTCAATTCTGCAAATGGTTTGGCAAGGTCAGAATAAGAATTCTCTGCTATTATAACTGGCAAGCACCCTGACGGCCCCATATCTGTTACGGCAAACCTTTGAAAACCCATATTGTACAAGCGCAGTAAGTCTACAGAGAGCTGTTTGGTGACCGATTCTACAAATGACGGTATAGCCTGCAATTTCAATTTCAAACCTCCCATGTAAAAGTACAATGCAAACCCTTGAGTGTGGAAAATAGATTTTTGAATTGAAGCCTATGTGATTCATATTATTTCAAGAAAGTTTCAATAAAAACGACATTCAAAATTATTGAGTTTAAAACCATCCAATATAATTTATTATCAAAACTAAATTATTAGGTTTATCCATCTAAAACCACCCTACATAATTCATCATGAAAAGAAAAATGGACAATCTAATCCAAAACTAAAATGGACAGTCTGATCTAAGAGTTTATGAAACTCTCCATCATAAACCACCAGCTAGCATACATGCAGGGCGTGAGCATTTGGTTCTGAAAAATGCCTACCCAGCTCAGGCAGCTCTTCATTCATAGGAACTTCAAACTCAAACAGATATTGGTGTAACAGAGGCAGGCCTTCCAAATACAAACGTCGCATTGGCATATTCACAACGCCCTTGAGCAGAGCCGCCATTACCCAAAATGCCTCTTCCTCCTCATTCATGTGAAGTAGAATCACGCCCGTTATCAAATTCATCCCCTGTGTATACCCCACATCCCTGCCATACATCCTGCCATACATAGAGTAGGCCTTCAACAAATTGTGCGGAGATCTCTGTCCGGGCCCATCTATCATTTGAAATAATTTTTGGGAGGGCAAGGTGCGATGAATGTATTTCACAATAAGCTTCTCTAATGAATCAGAAGTTTCAGTGGATAGGAGGAGTTGGTAAATTCTAGGGTTTGCTAAATCCCCACTTAAAAGGAGGGGCAGTTGTATTGTAATTTTGTTATAGTGCAAATCTCTTCAGGTCGAACCTTGGGTGTGCTCGAATTCCTAAAGCCGAAGCAAAGGATTGAGATGGAAATGGGAACTAGTGTTGAGTTGTATGTTGAATGTATGTTGGAGGGTTTTAAAGCCAGAATGGAATACAATTCATGTTAAGGACTAGCGTAGGGGAGGACTGGAGCGAGACTTCAACACACAGTTCATTGGCTTACCCATTTTGTGCAGAAAACGGGTGAAGACAACTGTGCTAAGGGAAGCGCACTGAAGAGTAAGTGAACGCAGAAGATGGAACCTAGAGCATAGAAGGAACGGAACCAAGAGGTGAACGTGGAACCGAAGGTTATAGTCGAGTGGTTTTGGGAACAAACTCGCCTATTTCGCAACGCCCTTGCCCGGAGGTGAAACCATAAGAAAAAAACCCGATCCTATTAGATCGTGCCACGTCGTTGGGGCAATACCACCCTCATCGCGTGAATTTGACTTGCTAAAGTTCGGGATAAAAAAAAATGCAGAACTCCACGCTGCTCGTTGGATCGCCCCAATCAACGTGATACTCCTCCAGCCGTCGGATGCGAGAGGATTGTTAATAGGTGGGGCCGAACATTACAATGGCACTGGCCTTATAGTTAGGTCCGGGATATATATATATGGCGGACATTCATGCATAATGTCGTTTTAATGAATATGTGAAAGTGTCTATGGTATCGTCGATTGATGTCTGCGGTATTAAAATTAAGGTATGTAGTGATCCCATATTAATGATCTAATGACATTATAAGACTTGGGGTTTTAACTCTAAGGTTTGGTCAATGCTTATTAAACTAAAGTCCGTCATGAGCCTTTCGGGAGGGCGTATACTTGTTATTGCTTGGGGTTATGGTCTAAGAAGTTCGAACATCAAAATATAATGAGAGGATATTGCCTTTTAATACAGTTTACAAGGGGAGGATTTCTATTAATATTTGAGCGCTTTATAAAAGAGAGAGATAGCCTCTGTGCATTATTCAAAGGATATTCAATTGTTTTTATTATTATTGAATAAATTAAATGTTAAAAGTAATTAAATAATATTTAAAGTTTGAATTTATATATTTATTTTATTTTTAATAATTACATGCTATAATAAGAAAAGATTTCAAAACCAATAAAAAAATAAAAAATAAAAACAAAAATTAAATAAATAAATAAATAAATAGAAATAAAATAAAATAAAGATAAAATTAAAATTAAAAATAAAATAGATAAAAGAAAAAAAAAATTCTTAATTAAAAAAATAAGAATAAAATAAATAAATAAATAGAAATAAAATAAAATAAAGATTAATAAATAAATAAATAAACAAACAAATAAATAAAATTACATAAATTACAATTTAATAATATTAAATTAAAAATTAATATTTTTATTAAAATAAATATAAATATTTAAAATTCAAATTATAAACTTTGATCATTTGGTTTACTTTTCCCTGGCATTGTGTGATCAAAATCCAAGGCATGTCTCACTGGATTTAACAAGCGCACCTCAAATAAAATGCATAATTCATGAATCTTACAATGACAATGGCTCCATGAACCAATATGGACCACTTGCAGACTCAATTGGTGGAATTGTGTACAAGAGAAATCCAAATACAGGAATATTCCGTATAAACAAGAACCAATCATGAGCAAGATGATCTTCTTTAACATGTGCCTGAATTATCAATTTTCTTTACACGGTCGGAAAAGGCAGCCAGGACCACAGAGAATCATAAAGTCTCTTGCAAAGGAAAGTGATGCCTGTCATTTGTTACAAGCCGAATGTGTTACCAACTCAACAGTTGTTGTTTTAACTTGGAAAAATGGCACCCATTCAGCTAAATTTTTCTGTCCAAATAACATGGCTTAAATGGTGCATAAGTTTTGAAATAGTTCTTCAACCAGTATTTGAAAAATATGTTTTGAGATATGGTCTGATGACTTGTACCGTTCTTGTTATGGTTTCTGGTAACTGGCTTTGAGCAATTTTTTGTAGAACAATAACAACCATCTATTGTTGCCTTTCAACAATTGATACTCTCGTCCAATGATCTGTGAGAGGCATATAAACCCTTTGTCAACCAAGAATCAAAATCGGCAAAATATGTGTTTTCTAATACATGTCCATAAAAATATTGCCTATGTCAACACAATATTGGACTCACTGACATTTTGTATTCTTAATATATTGTAATTTTTTTCTACAATGAAACATGCATCATTCATTTGAAAAAATACACTAGAAGAAATAAATTTGAATGGAATTGCATTGCATTTTCAACAATGAAACAGGCATCATTCATTCTAAACAGTACAGTAAAAGAAATAAATTTATATTAAAATGTATTGCAAAAGCTAGAAGAATACAATCTGACCATCAACAGTAGAAGTAAGAGATTTTTTGTGTAGATTTTCACTCACAAAACAACAAACTCCTCTGTAAACTTTTCAACCTTCGAAACCAATTGAGCAATCTTCCAAATCTTTACCGTATAATTTACCTATAATACTACTGTGAATCCAACAATAAGTGGATCACCATTCATATGGTAGATGAACAATCGCTAAAAAGTGTTGCAGCCCTCGATAGATGTTGATCAACTTTCAAGCCGAGTGTCTTTTAAGTATTTGTAAAGCATTTTGCATAAATTCAAGAATGGGTGAACAAGAGAGAAGCAAAGATAAACCAAGATAGAATTAGGTAAAAGTTTATTTTCCAAAAAGAGGGAAATAAGCAAGACTTATTTTCAGAAAAGAGAGAAATAAGCTAATGGTTTATTTTCAAAAAAGAAGACTTCATCTGAAAATGTAGGAAGACAGGAATCAAATGATATGATTATCAAAGAAAAGACATATATTGAAAGTAACACAATTATAATGATCTCATAGACGACGACAACAATTCAAAAGGCTCCACAAGGCACATCACCAAAACCACCATGTTAATATTGGATAGAGAAAGGATGCCTACAAATTTTGCAGCCTTGTAAAGGAGACCCAAAAATATGGATGGAAAAACATCTCGTAAAGTCATGGATAAAAGCTTTTGGAAAATTGACATGAAACATTTTATTTTTGAAAAATAGATATGATTAAACAATTAGATAGGTATTTGTTATATTGATAATTTGAGATAATTATAAGTAATCATATTTGAATGTCCTTTTATTCTAACGAGACTAGTAAAAAGAACTACAGTGAAAACATAATAAATAATTCCATTGTATTGTCTTACAGAAATAGAGACGTAATGAGAAGAGATCTATGTAATAAAAATAATATGATGATTGTTCAATAGCTTGAGAAATTGTGTTAATGAGGAGATCTATATATAATAAAAATAATATGATGGTTGTTGAATAGCTTGAGAAATTTTGTTCTTTTTTTATCCAGTCAACTTAAGATTGCAATTGTGATTTCATTGATATAATTTTTCTATTTTATCTTTTGCAATATGCATCACAAGCACACTTCATGTCATTCCACACATTTTGCAATGTGAACCGTGTCTTACAAACAATTCTGAAGGGGAGATCTACACAAAAGAGTTAGGGCATTTAAGATAGAGCAGGAAATAACATTTTTTCATTTTTTCATCGGATGAGCCAATTCACAATGTTGGATGAAAGAACAGTCTATCCAACTGCAGGATGCTGTCACTAGTAGAACTAACCCTAATAGATAAAGCAGAAAATAACATATCAGACTGATATGTTAAACCAACAAGGTAGATATTTTAAAAATAAGAAAGAAATAACCACACATGCTTTTTACTGATAAAGACAACATCTTCTTTCTTATTAACATTTCAGCAACTGCAGTTGCATTTTCTTTACAGCTTGCATTAGAGAAATCATTAATTTTGTGCTTTCCGTGCATGAGCATTTCCATGCATAGATACCAATGGAAAATATATGGCACCAAATAAAAGGACATTTTTACATTGATTTCCCATGCAAGCAACCAAAAATACAATAATAACAAGAAAGCAAATATTGCCTAAAGCTATGACCTCATTAATGTCCTTGAATCAAATGGAGCAAAGTTTAACTCATAACGATTTCCTAAATCATGAGGCCATTCATGCCCTTTTATCAAAATGGATCAGAACCTCATGACATCCGATCAAGCAACAATTGCCAAGAAAGGAAAAGCAAGAGCGCAAATTCACAAAAATACCACAATCAGCCAAATTGACCAATACCTCATAAAAATATTCTGGATTCACGCAATGCTATTCACCAAGATTCCAATTGCAGTGGGGCAGAAACCACACGGTCTAGTACTGACATTCCGCTTGACAGAAGCATATGTTAGTACAAACTCAAAAACCACTTTGAACTATGGACTCATACAGCACTAACAGATCTTTTCAATTTCTCTGACTTTGATTTCTTGGTTATAGCCTCAACACCGTTGGCCACTGCCTCGCCCTGCAATCCTACTGACTTACTTTTCTTTTTGTGAGAACCCTCCTTTGGTACCCTATCATCAACACCTTGACCATCCAAAGAGCCTTTTATGCCCTTAGAAGTTAAGACTTTCTTCCTCTTTGAACCTGCGGTTTTTTCTGCATCGAAAATTCTCTTCTTGCTTGAAATCCTGCCTGTTATTTCGTTTTCCTCGTCTGAAGAATCAACATCCTTCACTCTGTCTCCCGTGGAGTCCAGCAAATCAACTTCGTTGCCGTCCTCACGGCTAAAGAACCCATCAGAAAAATCTTCCAACATATTATCCATGTATCGAACATCGCGAATCTGTCCCTTCTTGAAAGTTCTCTTCTCAACATCTTGATCACACACTTCTCTCTTCTCTGGTCTATCCGTTTGCAATTCCGTTTTGACAACTTCAATTCTAAGGGGCATTTCGGGAATAGATTGGTAAAGTGGAAGTGCCAAAGACTCCAAGGATTTCAGATGTAAAGACCTTATGTTATTCCACTTTTTGGGAATCACTGATGCGAGACCATCGATCACAACAACAACATTCTCTACAATCTCATCCCTTGTTTTAGAAACCCTAGCAACTTTAATAACACAACAAGAACCCTTCCCAAGGTAGAAAAAAGCCGAACTGCAGGCTGACTCGATCTGTCCCCTCCATTGCGTACGGGTTAAATCCACAGGGATGGGATGCTTTTTCTTCTTAAAAAATGCTTTCCCTAATAATATGGGGAGTAGAGGAACCACAGATTTATCGGCCAAGAACAGATCAAAAGAGCCACAAAGCTTTCTCTTGGCTTCGAATGGCTTATAATCAGTCTTGAGCTTTGAGTATTTCAAGACTTTTGAAATCGCTAAACCCTCCTCCTTAACCTTGTTCTTGGCTACCTCGGCACTACCACTTTTTCTGTCATTGATAATCAAACAGACCTCCTGGCTCCCATCCAAAGAAAACAGCGGATGAGGTATTCAGATTTTGTAAGGATTGATCATTTCCCTATCAGGGATCCTTTTCAGCGTAACGACCAAATACAGCAGCTCGTCATGTTCCAGAAGCTGGGGTTTATGATGCTTTGTCTTAGACTTAACCCATTTCAAAAGGGCGTCCACTCCTTTTTCCACCCTTTCATGGTTTAATCCATGAGGGGACTTCAGCTTTGCTCTTTGTATTAGCCATGGAAATTGAGGCAGAGAAAATTTGCTGAAGGAAAACTAAAATTAAAACTTACCAACAGTGCCCGTCAGGCAACCTGAAGGATGCGAATCCGTCTTGCCTCAAACCCTTCCCAAATCTATGACGCCGCGAAAACAAATCTGTGTTAGATAGAGAGAGGATGATGTGGTGCTTGCCGGCATATATTTGATGCTGGCCAGGATCAGTAGAAGGAAGAGGTATTTTTTCACAAGATTTACATGCTGGATCATACCAATAGTACTTACCTCTATCCGGAATTGCTTCTCACCTCCTTCAGGTCTCTCCAATTTCTTGACAGCTATTGGGATGGACCCTGCGAGGGTACCTTGTAAACAGTTCCAAATCCTCCACTCCCGAGCTTCTCATTAAAATTCCTGGTCACAATATGCAGCTCCTTATATGTAAACATGGTAAGCATCATCCCACTAAAACCCTCCTCAGAAGCGGAATGATTTTCTGAACTCCTTCGCTTCCAGCAATACAAAGTTAAAGCGACAATCAGAGCAGAAACCCCTAACCCGACAAAAGCTCCTATCAACATTCCAAGATTCGCTTCCCTTCTGGACGAACTATGACAGGCAGCTCCCCGAAAATATAACAACATACTATTGTTACTATCAGAAGTACTATAATCAACACTATCATCCTCATCATCACTAGAATAATTTCTGAGATTCCACAAATCACCCCACACCAGTTTACAGTCTTTCGAAACCCTCTTATACGCATACCCAATACAGGAAAGGTTATTCACACAAAAATTCTCACAGGATCCAATCAAAACTTCAGGGATCAAAACACTACTACTACTATTAAAATCAACGCTTCCCAATTCATAAAACTTATCGGTTTTACACTGCAGTGGACTACTCCTAATGCAACCCCCGGACCAATCCCGAGAATTCCAAGCCTGGGGTATCCTGGGTTCGAAACCCTCCAAGCAGTGACAATACTGTAAATCATTGCCAGTGTTACTACAAACCCCATTAGGCCCACAGAGACCATAAACCGTACATATATCAACCGGCCTCATCCAAAACATATCCCAGTCTTCTGCTTGATAAGTCCAAGCATACTGCTTAATTTCTCCAAAAACATCTACTGCAACTCTAGATATTACAGTAAATTGGGGTAATTCTGTGTAAGTAAAATACCCGTCAGAGGAATTTGGATTGACAAACGTAAAATTGTAGATATATTTGACGGTCATCTCCGAAACGTGTAGAAAGCTATAGCCATCCCACTTGTCGCTGCTCCAGTAAGGCACATAATTCCGCCAAACTAGCACAAACTCGCTGAATCTAGCAGAACCAGAATGTAGCCTTAGTTGCAGGCTGAAATCTCCCGGCGCCGGATTCTGGGTCATTCACACATTTGATCTCAAAGCAGGCTCCACAGCTTAGCCCGCTGTTGAACAGAGCAGTGCTCAATGCTGCGGATTGAACTCCATATCCCTGGCTATACAGGTTCCCATGCCCACAAGCACCGCCTGCGCCACAGAAAAAAAAAGAAAAAAAAAGCTCAGTTAGATTTAGAAACGGAGCCCCTAGACTGCAATGGCCATATACACACAGTGCAGAGAGACCATAAGAACGAAAATGGCGAAGGAAGCCACGAAAAACGGAGGTTTCAATACATATGCAATTTTCGGCGTTCGGCAAATGGAAAACCCATAGACATCATGCAGTCAAGCCTGTAGGCGTTTCACCCACGAGAACCTTCCATTCTTCTGTGAGGATATCAGTAATGGCAGGGCCCAAAACTCGGAGGCACCGCCTCTGCAATAACCCAAACTGGAAACAGAAGGATAGATTTCCCCGCACAGAGATAAGGTCGGATAAACCTAGGGTTGGTGGGGTTTACAAGGTGAATTCCCGCCCAAATCGACGACTGAATAGAGAAATGTGACAGCGAATGCAGATTGCAGGCAGAGGAGCTGCCAAATGTCTGATTTTCACTGGCTGGAAGGGCGATGAGAAAGCCATCTCATTGGCTCCAGTGAACAGTGACATTCAGCCAAAGCCAGCAAAGGGAACGCCTTTCAGCGTAATTATATCACTATAGGAAACCAAAGTAAATCAAAGCATTAATTAAAATTTAAATCGTCTAGTGATGTGGAGAGCATTTTGAGTTCACAATATGAAGAAGTTTAAGCATTACCCATAGTGCAGATTATTTTGTGATGTGAAAAGTATTACGAGTTTAAAATATCATAGTAGTTGAGTATTAGTTAGAATTGATTATAAATATAAATAAATTTAAGTATTATGAGTTTAATATATGAATAAAATTTTATAATTTTTAAATTATCAAAGGTTTAGAGGGATCAAATCTCTTTTTCATATCAAAATATTTGATTCCTTTGAGCTCTTGGTAGATATAAAGTTAAGATGCATCTAGACTGGTTTAATTTCACTTTTAAATAGGTTATATATGAATACCATAAGTTCTCAATACCATGGGTCACTTTTATTATTATTTTGATTTTGATTTTATGTTGACTAGAGTTAAAATGTTTACATTACAATACATTGTATTAATCTTTTTATTTTATTTTATTTATATTTAATTTGGCTTAGTCAAAATATTAAAAAACACATTACAACATCTCTACCATACCAGGATCTCTTTGTTTGTGGGAAAAAGGACCCACCTCAGCGCAATGATTTGACTACTAAATCTACAAAGGCATACATACTCTACCCCTCTGGTTTTGAATCCACAACCTCTTAAGAAGAAACATATACTCTTAACCATTAAGCCCACTTAAACTATATACAACATCTTTATCATATTAGAAAAAAATAATTAAAGTTAAATATAAAATATAAACAAAATTTAATATTACAAACACATTAATTTCATAATAATTATTTATAATATAAATAATCTTTTAGTTAGAAAAACATAATATTATAGGTTTGAAATATGAAAATATACTTATAGGTTTGAAATGTGAAAAATATACTTATATCCAATGATGCCATTGCTATTACATTTTATTAAAAATATATATGAAAATGACATATTATAAATTTGAAATTTAAATACAAAATTTACAATATAAAAAAAAAAAAAAAAAAAAAAAATATATATATATATATATATATATATATATATATATATATATATATATATAACTTATCTTTAATATATAAAATAAATAAGATTTTTAATTAATATAATATAAAATACTCTAATTTTAGAATAAATAAAAACGAGAATATATATGCAATTGGGGGACATCTGTGGGTGGAAGTATATAAATATCTCTTAAGCCACCATCCTTATCTTTGGGGGAGAGAAACGAAGGTTGTACACGGATACCAAAATGATTGTATATCCTCGAGGAACCAAGGCAAAGGTTCCGCAAAAACTCATACCAAAATGATTGTATATCCTCTAGGAACCAAGGCAAAGGTTTCGCAAAAACTCCGATATATATATGTACTTGAATTATATATATATATAAATTTTGTTTTTAATTTATAAATTATATTATTTTTTTATTATAAAATAAATTAACTTATTTCACTTGTCAAGTGAAAAAATATCAAAATTGCAAACTCAAAATTTGGTTGATTTATCTAAAGCTTAATCTTATGAATATAGAAATTAAGGCAAGATGTATGCGACCACTTTTAGTGGCTTCATTAACCATTCCAAGGAGGTCTGAGTCAACAATGTCATAATATGCACTAAAAATTTCTATAGCCCACCAATTTGGCTCAGGGCTTTTATCTTTTTTGAAATTGGTAAGGACATTTTTTAGTTCGCCCTCCGAGACAACATCCATCAAAACCCTGTTATCATCATCCCCAACAAAATTTGGAAAGAATTGTGCAACCCTAACAACCTCCGCAATAATTGTGCCCCCACCTCAGAATAGATAGTATGAAAATGTTCCATACCAAGAGAAGATAATCCATTAAAGGAGGTAAAAACATTCCCCCTTGGGTCCTCCATACTCCATATAGTATTAGTAATATTATGGCCCTTTGCATAAGAGTGAAAATTTTTGTGTTTTCATCTCCGCATTCTAGCCAAACAACCTGAATCTTCTACCTCCAAGTGGCCTCGTTTGCATCCAAAATCTCCCTCCTACATATAAGAAGCTTAAAGTAATGATCTCTAGAGGCTTGTGTAGGATCACCCTCTCCCAAAGCAGAAGAGTAAAACTCAATTTGTTGTTCAATATCAATCAGAGCCACATCCCCTTCCCTCCTAAGAATTGCAGCCCAATCCTTTGCCATTGGTTTGATGGATTTCAGGTTTTGTAGAAACGTGTCGTTGTATACCGACTCATATTTGTAGAGTATAGACACCATGTTTCTCAAAAAAGTTAAGAGAAGCTAGGAACATGGATCCATCAAGAGTTCATTTTGAATGGACTAGTAGGTTTGAGTATTGTCCCGTAACTCAAATATGATAGGGAGATGATCAAATATCACCCCAGACCCCACCCACTATTGTAACAGTGGAAAACACATAACCAGGGGATTTGCAATCAGGAATCTGTCTAACCACTTTTCCACATAACCATCCCTCAGCTGCATGCTTCTCCAAGTTGGAGAGATACATACTGGAGCCAAATCAAGATGTTTTTTGAGGAGAAATTATTTTAAAAATAGCCAGACAAGGGGTCAGCACTTGCACGAGCTCCCTGAGACTCCACCTCACCCACAAATAAATTTAGATCTCCACCCATAAGCATATTGTCCCAAGAGAAGAAAGTTTTGTTGAAGAAATCATCCCAATATGCAACTTGATCCTCATGTGGATCATAAATGTTTATGAGAGTGACAGAAATGTTCATTTCCGAGAAGAACCCCACCAATCCCAATCCATGAGAAAAACTCTAGAAGTTTTCAATATGAAACTTCCATGAGTCCCAACCCACCACCAACCCTCCTGAACGACCCCGGGCATCATCTGCAATAAATCGCCAAGATGGAAAAATAAATCCTATTCTTTCTTGATGCATTTCTTAGGAAAAATTTGGTTTTTTGGAGGGTCTTCAAATACATGAAGCTAGAGGAGTGGCTCAAGAATGATTGCACAATATCAAAATTCACAAATCCTATGGGGTGGTTATAAAACTCGATCTGTCAAAGGCATGTGATCAAGTAAATTGGATTTTTTTGTGCCTCCTCCTGATTCATGTAGGGTTTCAAGTACCTTTCATTAATTGTATCATGAGTTGTGTGATGTCGATTTCCATTGCAGTACTCATAAAAGAATCAACTTCATCCTTATTTTCGACTTAGAAGGGCCTCCGACAAGGGTGTCCAATTTCATCGTTACTGTCTCTTTTAGTGGTGGAAGGGCTAAGTCAAATGTTATTGGAGGCAAAATGGAGGGGAACTTTTGGGGGGATTCAAGTGTCACACCAACTCTACATTACCCATATGCTAATTTTAGGTGATATTATTTGATCAGGTGATAATGTTCTAAGTTGAAAAAATGCTAAAAAATGGAATTGCTCAGAATTGGTTGAAACCTGAACGACCAGATAGGCCTCGTCGCTGATTCTGGTGTCGCGAATGACACTCAAATCCGACATCGTATGTGAAAGTTATGCAGGTTTGAAGTTTTCAGTATCCTTCAAAAATTTAGTTTGACCAAGGTTGACTTGAATTTGGAATTATTAAAAAAAGAATATTCCTCGAAATATTCCCCAGAATATTCCACAGGGACAAATCAGAAATCGACAAATGGCATCTTCGTATTTGATAGTGGCTTGACTTTAGATTGGGCAGACCAATCAGGGGCTGCCATGTGGCAGGCCTGGAGGCCGCCACGTCGCCCCAAGTCAGACATAAATGACGTATGTTAAAAATTATTTGGAGGTCCGAGGGATCGAAACCACGACCTGTGGTCTAGCACGCCCACAACTTACCATTGGACTGCGTGGCGGTTCTTAATAGTCATAGGAGCCATGATCTATTTGAAGTTTAAAGTTGAATCCAACGAAAAAAAATAAAGGGGCTAGCCCGACTCCACATGAACCGGCGCTCACGTCTAGGAGCTAAGCCTAGCGGTTAACAATCTGCCCCAACTGCGAGTTGTTAAATGCGCATGTGGCCACGTTTAAAAGTTGTTAATGCGACATTTTAATTAACTGTAACACTTTCCGCCGACAGGTTCGGAAGGTCCATGTGACCGCCAACCCATAATATTAAATGTCACCTCTAACAACCCGCCAATTTTGGAGCGGAGTCCGTCATTCTTGGCCAGATTTCCAAATTAGTGCCCCTATCTGCAGTTAGCCCACATTTAGTGGGGTTTTCACTTGACAATGGGCAAAATCTTGTTTTTATCATAACTTCTCCAATATTGGATCAACTTGGACGAAATTTTGGTCAATTTTGGGTATTCTGAGCATTCTGGAGCCATTGGGATAGGTTGTAGAGCCAACATAGGTTTTTTTTCAGTGCTTCAGGGAAGCTTGGAGAGCCATCAGGGCCATGAGGGAAATGGAGCTGCATTGGGCTATACTTCACTGTTTGAGGTGAAATAAAAGCCATTATTAGCTTATTTATTCCTTCTGAATTCAATTTCACAGCTGGTTTTGCCTATTTAGGCCTTTTTCTCACTGTAATACCAATTTGAGCAACTTAATAGAGGAAGGACATGCCCATTGGGAGCCTTGGACCCGAAAGATGTAGCCCAGGAGAGGTGAACTACCTCATCATGTTGTTGTGTTGTTATGGTGAAGTTATGGTGCTGTATATTTATGATTTAAGATTTTAAACAATAATTTTATTTAACATTCCCTCACACATAAACTCAAAAACAATTACCAAAAACACTATGTTTAATTTGCAAGACATGACAAACACTTTGCACACTTAATTTAATGGAATTGAATACTTTGCACATCATTAAAAATACTTTCATTTTCAGATTAAATGGTATCAAAGCGAAGGATTTGAGCCTTAGGAGCTAGAGTTTTCCTCAACATTTGTTTTGTGCAAAGATATAGTTGATTGTTTGCAAGTTTTGATGCTTACTAGGCTTAAAATCAAGAGAAGTGAAGGACATTTGGTTAGTGTACAAAGTAATCCACAACCAAGAAGGGTCAGAGAGCCACCTCCAAGAGCCATAGAAGCAACTTCAAGCATGTCTTCAAGAGAGGGAGAAGCTCCTGAAGATATGGATCCCAAAGAAGAGGAACGAGTGTTCCGAAAGGTTTTCTTGGACATGACAGAGATGGTATGGATACTCTACCAAGAAAGAAATGATAGGCTTGCAGAAGAAGGGTCTAAAAACTAGAAAGAAGGAGAGGGTTCTTTAGGAGGAAAGAAAAGTGATGACAAGTCAAAGAAAGGACACAGAGGAAATGGTGATCCACCATCCCCATCTTCATCCTCTTCCTCTACATCGTCATCCTCAACTTCGGTGAATCAATCTCACAAGTCTAAAACCACTGGTAAAAGTCAATTTTTAAAGCTTGATGTTGAATTTGAGTTGCCTATGTTTAATGGTGAAGTCAATGCAGAGAAACTTGACAATTGGATAAGACAGTTGGAAGTTTACTTGAGGATACAAAACCTTCATGAAGATGACACCAAGATTCAGTTAGCCTCTTTAAGAATGGAAGGAGAAACATTGGTATGGTGGGAAGCCAAGACCAAGGATGAAATTAAAAAACATGGTAAGATAACTTTATCATGGGCTGTATTTATTTCCACAATTAAGGAGAAATTTTATCCATTAGCTCATTTACAAAAGTCTATCACGAATTGGCAAAGTTTTAGACAACTTAAGGGACAAAGTGTTCAAGATTACACTCAAGAGTTTAGAAGAAGGGATTTATTACTTGGAATTGATTTGCATAGTCAAGATACCTTGCTGAAATATATAGGTGGTTTACACAATTACCTTATACATACTATCCTTATGTTCAATCCTACTAGTCTGGATGAAGTTTGTGTGCAAGCTACGCATTTAGATGCTAGAGGTAAACAATCTTTTGATGGGAATATGGATAGTGAATTCAAAGGAAAAGGGAGGAAAATAAATGCAAAATCTAGGAAATAAAAAGGAAAGTTATTTTGTAAAAACTGTTCCAAAACAAGCCACGATGAAGACCATTGCCGAAAACTTCATCCGGAGCTGAAACCAGAGAAATCTAAAAACAAAGATAAGGCCATAGAAAAGGGAAAAACTGTTGCAACTGTTGAACAAGACTTAGGGTCTGAATCAGGTGACGAAACTAAAAGCATAGCCATGATACTAAGGAACATAAAGGGGAAAGAGATTGTTAAGGAAACAAATCCCAGTTCTAGCATGTTAAACTGTCACATAGAAGCTCAAAATGAAAAGAGGAGGATAGAGCTATTTCATATAAGGATAATCTCGAAACACACAAAGATAGACACACTATTTGATAATGGGTCTCAAGAAAATCTCATCTCAGAAGACTTAGTCAAGAAGGTGAAACTTGAGACCATACCTCATCCAAAGCCATATCCACTTGGATGGATTTGCAAGGATGCTAATTTACAAGTCTCAAGAAAGTGCATGTTGCGCTTCGCCATAACAACTCATTATGTTGATTTGGTTGAACTAGATGTAGTACCGCTTGACATTACAGGTGTTGTGTTGGGTAGTTCGTATTTATATGACAAAAAAATGATATTCCATCGCCATGAGAACAAGTATCATATGTTCAAGGATGGTAAGGAGTTTATTGTGAGAGCACATCAGAAGAAGCTAGAATCGTCATTAGTGAATGCAGGGCAATTGAAAAGGCTTGTCAATGCAAGTCAAAATTTGACTTTGTTGATGGTTAAGCAAAAATATTTTGTACATAATCCTTTTCATCTTATTGCTGATGTAAATGATGATATGTTTCAGCCTGAAAGCAGGTCGTCTTTAGAACAAGATGAAAAGATGTTGCAGAAAGTGCCTTTGGTGTCGATCGGTGCAAAAAACAAAGTGTCGGTGCAAGGTGTTGCAAAAATCCAAGAGAGGGTAAAGCATGCAAGCAAAGAGGGCACAAAGTTCAGCAAGGGTAATTGCTGGTTTCAGAATGGCAGGATGGTATGGCGAGAAAACTTGGTCAGGAATCGATGCAAGTACATGGCTCATTTGGCAAAAATTCGCCATAAGGACAGTTGGCAAGGTGAATCTCAATTTCAGTTTTCTTTGAAGGTAGACCATTGTAGAAGCAATATGTATTTTGGAAATTATAGTTGCTGTTCAACAAATTTCAAAAATTTGCATTATGACTCAGTCAAGGTTAGCAACAGTCGGTTAGTGGATTCAAGGAAGAATTTATCTTTTTATGAGAAGCTCAATTTGATGAAGTCAGGGATATTTCAGTGGTTCAAGGTTGGAAGAGTAGAGAATCAGTATGCTCATCTTCAATTTCTGTAAATCAGAGAGCTTTTGGGGTCCAAAAGCTTCCCATTTGGGAGGTGTGATCAGGTGATCATGTCCTAAGTTGAAAAAAATGCTCAAAAATGGAATTTCTCAAAATTTATTGAAACCTGAACGACCAGATAGGCCTCATCGCTTCGATTCTGGTGCTGTGAACGGCACTCAAATCCGACATCGTATGTGAAAGTTATGCAGGTTTGAAGTTTTCAGTATCCTTCAAAAATTCAGTTTGACCAAGGCTGACTTGACTTTGGAATTATTAAAAAAAAAGAATATTCCTTGGAATATTTTGGCAATATTCCTCAAAATATTCCCTGAAATATTCCACAGGGACAAATCAGAAATCGACAAATAGCATCTTCGTATTTGACAGTGGCTTGACTTTAGATTGGGTGGACCAATCAGGTCAGACAAAAATGGCGTATGTTAAAAATTATTTGGAGGTCCGAGGGATCGAAACCACGACCTGCGGTCTAGCAAGCCCACAACTTACCATTGGGCTGCGCAGCGGTTCTTAATAGTCATAGGAGCCACGATCTATTTGAAGTTTAAAGTTGAATCTGGCGGAAAAAAAATAAAGGGGCTAGCCCCTTAGGGCTAGCCCGACTCCACATGAACCAGTGCTCGCATCCAGGAGCTAAGCCCGGTGGTTAACAATCCGCCCCAACCACTAGTTGTTAAATGCGCATGTGGCCATGTTTAAAAGTTGTTAATGTGACATTTTAATTAACCATAACACTTTCCTCCAGCGGGTTCGAACGGTCCATGTGACCGCCAATCCATAATATTAAATGCCACCTCTAACAGCCCACCAATTCTGGAGCAGAGTCCGTCATTCTTGGCCAGATTGCCAAATTAGCGCCCCTATCTTCAGTTAGTCCACATTTAGTGGGGTTTTCACTTGACATTGGGCAGAATCTTTTTTTTATCATAACTTCTCCAATATTGGACCAATTTGGACAAAATTTTGGTCAATTTTGGGTATTATGAGCATTATGGAGCCATTGGGATAGGTTGTAGAGCCAACAGAGGTTTTTTTCAGCCATTTTTTCTTCAGGGAAGCTTGGAGAGCCATCAGGGCCATGAGGGAAATGGAGCTGCATTGGGCTATACTTCACTGTTTGAGGTGAAATAAAAGCCATCCTTAGCTTATTTCTACCTTCTGAATTCAATTTCATAGCTGGTTTTTCCTATTTAGGCCTTTTTCTAACTGTAATACCAATTTGAGCAACTTAATAGAGCAAGGACATGCCCATTGGGAGCCTTGGACCCGGTAGATGTAGCCCAGGAGGGGTGAACTACCTCATCATGTTGCTGTGTTGTTATGGTGAAGTTATGCTGCTGTGTATTTATGATTTAATATGTTAAACAATAATTTTATTTAACATTCCCTCACACATAAACTCAAAAACAGTTACCAAAAACACTTTATTTAATTTGCAAGACATGACAAACACTTTGCACACTTAATTTAATTGAAATGAATACTTTGCACACCATTACAAATACTTTCATTTTCAGATCATTATTATCTTCTCAAATGGATTGATTCATGAATTAGAATCCCTGTCGGTGATCCTTTGTCTATTTCGCAAGGCTACATGTATGGTCATCATTGTACACAACTACTCCATCTCTATTACCAACCTTTTTGACCAAGTTTCACAAGAAATCAATACTATGTTCCATATTATTATCCTCATGATCGTGGTATAAAGTATCTAGGCTTTCATCTAAAACCGAATAGCTACTCAAAAGTGGATCGGAGTTGGTTGATCGCTAAACTAGAGAAAATGCTGAAATGTTGGTGTTTTGATGGTTATCTAGAGCGAGTCGACTAATATTGGTTAAAACTATGTTCAAAGCTTTTCCAATCTACTATATGTCTTTGGCTTGGATCCCTAGGGGGGTCTTGGAACATGCACATAGAATTTGTTTTAAATTTCTATGGTAGGGTTCTCAGGAAAATGTTTGTCTCCCATGGTTTAAATGGTCCCACATTGCAATGCCAAAAGTACTTGGTGGTTGGGGTTCGAAGAATATATTTATATTCTCATAAGCGTTATCTTCCAAATGTGGCTAGTGACTTTTAGATTCTCACAGTCTTTGGAACAGGCTCATTACACAAAAACACATTTTCCCCCATACCTTGGAGGAGTGGATTTGTCTACCATATTTTTCCAGAATAAATAGTTATGTGGTTTGGAGGTTTGTTTTCAATTTATTTCATGTGATCTCCTTGTGGATGGAGCAGATGATTGATTTGGCGACAAAGGTGTGGTGGGGAAGGAATCTGTGGGTTGATAGTAGAAGAAATCACTTATTTTCTCCATCCCTGATTTAATGGTTGCATTTAATTCATGTCTTATATTGTGTAATAATTATCAAACAATGTTGTTTCCCCTTTTCATATAGAGAAATTAATCTAAGATAAGTATAACACAAGGGTGTATTGAGCTTGGATAAGTAATGTAAAGTAAGATATAACTCAATCAATTTTAGTAATAATTTTAGCTATGCCTTCTCACTAAATTCTAAGTATTTACATAATTGTAATGAAAGAAACCGCCTGGTGCGCCTGGAAAACCCGCACATCGAAACAAGGTTAAATAAAAAAAAATTATGACAAAAAATCCGCATTCTTTACTTTTCAGTACTCTAGAGCTCTCAAGCACCGGTGCAAATTTACCTTGTGTGAGGCACCTTGCCATCGATGCTCCCATTGCACGCACGACTACTGTCCATTGCCCACCATCTCCATTTCGAATTTTGCAAAACGGTGGGCAAATTTAGTTTTGAAAATTCTACAGCCAATATGCCTCCTCGATGGCCAAATGTAGAGGTATTTTACTTGATTTCCCACAATTAAACCTTTTAGCAGATTAATTCTCTAAAATTACTTAAAATTCACCTTATTAAAAAAAAAAAAATCCCGTGTGGTGCACTCGAGTCGTTCGGCTCGCACTGGTTCGCGGTGCTACCTGTTAAATTACAGGCTGCACCGCGACCGGTGCTAACGGTATCCACACCGGTTCCAAGGCGGTATTGAAATGGTGCACCATTCTTTTTTAAAATTAAAAAAATTGTGGTGCGGTCGGATACTTAGCCGCACTGTTGACCATGTTGAAAATTGGGAATACGGTGTGTTGACTGAAATATGCACCCCGGGGCGGGTATTTTTGTCAGCACATCGCCCTCCCGAACTGGACATAGTCAATGGTGCGGTCATGTAAACGACGTCACCATTGACTATGTAGTGATGTCAGGAGGGCAATGCGCTTCCTATACTATATGCCTCAGGGCGCATAGTTTTGCCAGCGCACCGCCCTCCCGACGCTGGTACATAGTCAATGGCGTGGTCTATTATAATACCACACCGTTGACCTTGTAGCAGTGCTAGGAGGGCGATGCGCTGAAAATTTCCAGGTGCACCGCCTCTGGAGTGCGATAAAAATAGATGCACCATTACCGGTGCATACCTGTTTTTTGTGGCGCACCGACTGCTTTTTTTTCTTTTTCCAATATATATATATATATATATATATATATATATTCCTAAGTACATGTCTCATTTAATAATTTTTTTTTATTTAATATGTCAATCGTTTAACGACGTCAAAGGAGGGAAGATAGGGAACAACAACAAAAACAAACAGACTAGTATAACGTGGTTCTCCTATGGGAGACATGAGAGAGGGAGAGAGATATGTACCCTCGCCCTATTAAAACAGGCACCCAAGTGCTCCTAAGGGAGATAGGGCTCCTCAAGTTCTATGAGGAGGCTACATCCCTAAAGGGCCATGGTGGGTTTTTGCGATAGCTTATCCATAGGTGGAATGCCCACTGACAGAATTTTCGGGTTGGTCCTAACCAGTGGTACGCGCTCACTGAGGAGGACATCTATTTCATTACTGGCCTATCGAGGAGAGGGGTGGATTTTACCTCGTTCCCAGAGGTCCCCGTTGGCTATGCAATAGGGAGTCAATTGGTGTATTCCCAGAGATACATTAGCGCGGATATACTATCTCCTGTAGATTTTCAGGTCTCCAGAGCCCAGTTACGTATTGCTTCATTTGGTGGAGAGGAGGTGATGTGCCTCTCACTACTGATTTTGACCATTGCGCACCATACCAGCGGCGGGCAACGCATTAGTTGCCCGCTTTTATTTTATGTTGATTCTTTATTACAGGCGCCACAATTTGTGAGGTGGTCTGCCATTTTTTTTCAACAGTTCTGTACAACTTTAAATAGATGTTGTGCTCAGGCACAAGGGAGGGTGAACTTGAATTTTGCTTCAGAGCTATTTTTCTTATTTTTTTAGAGGTTTCTAAAGATGAGGCCTAATTTTATTCGGCAGCCTTATAGGCCGATGCTACATGTACGAATACAGATGTGGGGACAGATGATGCCCAAGAGGGGCAAGTCAGAGTTTTCCTTGAGGATATCACATGATACACAGGAGTTGCTAGCCAGTGTTGATGAGCATCCCTTCATTCTGGTCCCCTGTCCGTATGACGGTTTGGATTGGTGAGGTGTGCCAACATCCTCTTCACAGATGATGAGTCGCCAGATGATAGAGGTAATATTACTGTTCTCTTTAAATTTATTCTAACATGTTCTTTAACTTGTTTTAATTAAACTATTTAATGAATTTGTCTAATTATTGTTGTGTACTTATATATATTTTGAAAACATTGGGTCATTTGATGGCGATGAGATGCCACCGCCACCAAATGATCCAGGTGTAGATCTTGATGATGATTAGGAGATGGAAAATGTCGAGGATCAGGTCGGTGCAAACATACTTGGGCCTCATGTTGCATAGGTGCCGCTTGGTGTGAGGCATAGGCCTGATACTAGATTTAGGATGGAGTTGGGTGACCAACTTTGTGGACTGCTTGTAGAGGGGGGATTCAGTCCCGCAACTATGAGAGAGATACAGGCCGATGCTAGTGTTTGAGTGTGTTTGGTGCACGTATGTACGAAATCACACCAACTTAAGGGGTGTGGTTTACCCACTTAAGTTATTGGTAACAGGCAGAAAAAGAAGTGGAGTCAAGCAAGTTAGTGGAACAAGCTAGAATCATAAAACATACTAGATAGATAAATAGCATGCATATATAAACTAAAACTAAACTAAAACAATAAAAAATAAAAAAAGCTCTGAATAGAGTCAAATGAAAACAATAATCCAAACGGTGGCTCTCGACCCCTCTTATTGAGTGCTGGTAGGAAATAAGGATGAAAATTTAACTCTCTTTCCAAAGGGCCCCTAGAACATGGGTTATAAGTCCCAATGCAAGGATGTTTTTACTCCCGAGTTTGCCTTGGTGCAAATTATCCCACTCTCTACTATGGTGGACTGAACTTGTTGGATGTCCAACAATTGAGTCCCCTCTATCTTCAGCTCCAGATCACACACTACTGGTATTGCTTGGGAAATTCTGGCCATCATAATAATGTGCTCACCTGTTCTTCATCTCATGGTGGCCTTATATAGAAGAATTCAAAGCCTCCTTCCCTCTCTTGGTACATTGTGGGGTGTGACCCAAGATAGGGGGATGATTCCTTTGTGTGCTACAAATATTCCATTATGTGCTCACTTGATGTTTAAGGAGGCTTTGGTGGCTTTCCTTAGGCAGCTTCAAGTGAGGAATAACTGTCCTGGAGTATGCTTTGTGTGGTCTCGGAAAGTGACATTTCGCCACTCCCAGGATTACGCGCATTTCGGGTCATGAGGCGCTCTTCACGAAGGATAATGCATGCAAAATCATTTATGACTTGCTCAAATTTGTTTTTTCCTTAGACCTTAGAGATTTTTAAATACTTTCCAGATTCTGTAATGTCTTCCAGCCCTGTAAATCCTTCTGCTTGACATTAAATAATGTCATCTTCTGCTTGTACGATTTTCCAGTGTTAACAATTGCCCCCTAACGTGTGAGGTCTAGGAATAACTTTATAGCCGAAATACATTATAGTTTATTTTCTGTATATCGTGCATAGAGAGAGACACCTGCGTGAAACTTGGAATTGGAAACACCCTACACCGATTCCAAGAATGACTATGTCCTAAGGGACCCCTGTAAGAAAATATAACACAATACATATACAAATTTTCAATGAGGTGGGCATGTCCCATGCTCGTGATGATGTGGCTAGTTAAACAAATCTATTTGACAGATACATGTTATGTCTGTTTCACTAATATGGTGGTGATCTGGTGGTTGCTGACGACGACTGTTGACGCCCTCCAGGGAATTTTTTCTTTGACAATGGGTGGAATGTGGCACCCATATTCGTAAACTTGGTATGGAATATAGCCGCGCCTTGTACGCATAGGTGATGGCTGGGACCTTCCCGTGTAAGCATTGTTGAAAGAGACGCTTATGAAGACATGGGTCTTCGGCGAATTTGATCAAAGTGTAATGGTTGTAAGGTACGATACCATCTTGACATGAAAGCTTTTGTTGTAGTCGAATGTCAGGAGGATCGATGACATCTGTGGACAATGATGTCTCCCACAGTGCGACCCGAGGATGCCCATTTAATGGAGAGGGGTGATCCAAGGTACTGCTTCCTTTTTGGAAAATAGGTGTCGAAGTCGACAAAAGGAAGCCTCAACCGACTGAGGGGTCACTGATGTGAGGGGTCGGGGACCTGGATGTGATGGGTTTAACATAGGCATGTTGTCGAGGGGTGACTGAAAACTGATGATGGGGATTCAGTGGCCCAAGGTCGGAGTATACTAAGCAGCTTGGTGGCAGTCATAGTTATTTTTGATGGGGAAAAACCTGGAGTCGGTAGGACTTCCAGGGTGGGTATAAAATGGCTATGAATGTCATGGTAGCTTGTGCGTGGGAGTATAATACTCCGAACAAGGGTGTTTAGGGACTGCTGCCATGGGAGAAAAATATGAATGAGAGGGTGGGGGATGTAGTGCACCGTTTGCGGTCTTTTTACACTTACCAAAAGAATAAAATAATGGGGTTTGGTTTGTACAAAACATAAAGACAGGTACCCCAAAACATGAAAGTGTTCGCTCACTAATGTTGCGAGGAAGGCATTTTGCTGAGGGTGGAGGTCCCATTGGTTGGTATCATGTGTGGGGTTGATGAAGCGGATGAAAAAGTATCGCAGATGGGATTATGTTGGTGGAGGTATGGTGGGCCAAATGCGAGGTGCAGTAGTGTGCTTTTGATCTGCTTGTACAACTTGGTCGTTCGGGAAGGGGGTCTTAGTTTGTATGGTTAAAACTTGACCTTATGTATGGTGGATGGATGGGCATGAGGTGCTTCCCGGACTAAAGTGGTATGGCCATGGCTTCACTTTTTCTGTGATATATGTTCTACTGTGGGTGACGAGCGCCATGGAGGGGAGGCTCTATCGACCAACGAGGATGTTTATCATGTGTAGGGTGAGGTGATGATAGACATAGTCGGATATGAGGACCCTGTGGTTGATTTATAATGGAGAAATGATATCAGAATATGCATAGTTTTCTGGGACTCTATCATGCTGGGAGGTAGAATGATACCTACTTTGGAACTTTCCATGAATGGGGTTGTGAATGGTTTGTGAGCTTTTCCTGCAAAAACAACTACCTCACGTGAAAGAATCTTGTTTATCAAATATTATTGGAAGTCATGAGCTTTAAAAAAGAAGATGAGAGAGGGCATACCTGTCGGTGCTGAAAAATTAATTTTTCGGGAATGCGAATGTGTGGCATCGCCTCTGTTCATTATGGAGTGCTGATCACGATGCAACTTACAGTTCAGAGAACGAACCTTCTGATCTCTCATTATGGTCCTCCTAAGTTTTTGAAAAGAATGATATATGGGTGAATATGGTCCTAATTCAATTCATTTGTACTTTCTGAGTTCTTGAGAGGTCAGAGGCTTTTGCGTAGCAGTTCTTGCTGTTGCGGTCAGCTTGAGCACTAGGGATTAGCGATGTCATACCCAGGTAACCTCCATGATGTCCTGCACTTTATTTTTTTCAGTTTGATGGTGCCGGGGTCCGTACAGACTTGGTTTGTATGGATTATGAGTGTTTTTTGCCCTAGAATGTGCGGGTGATCAGGGAAAAAGCGCTTTCGATATGCACATTTTCTGGGGATAAGAGCGCTTAAAGCGCTCTGTTCCCCTTCTTTGGCATGCCTTAAGCACACTTGTCTAAGGGAGAGGCGCGTAAAAGGCTGAGGTAATAAATTTTTTAGATTTTGCCTATTTTTTATGTTTTTTCTATTGCTGATGGGTGCCTGTTTTGATGACAGGTTGTTGTGTAGGGAGCGGGATTGGCCCGAGCTCCGTACTACATTAGCTGTTGATGCTGGGGTGTGTCGTCAGCTCATGCAATGGGGGATCCTGAAGTTTGCAGAGAATGAGCTTCTTTGGTCACAGTGCTGATTGCTACAGTATTTGATCCGACATTGGCGCAGGAGGCACAACATGTTCATGCTGCGGGGGACGAACCTGGTCATCCTTCTTGAAACAGATGTATATTTTGTGACCGGGTTACTGCCTCACGGTGAGGCATTGAGGTTTCCACTCCCTTCCTAGAGAGTGGACTTGGAGAGGTTTCAGAGACATCATTGTGGTGGGGTGCCTCTTACGGAGTGGTGCATCAGTATTGCATCAGTGACAGATTTGGCAGAGCGATGTGCTCTGGCGGTGATTGTGCGACTTGCAGGGTCATCTGCTCCACATCGGGCATCAGGCCCGCAAGTGGGAGTATTACGTTGGTTGAGGTCCGGGCATTTCTATGATTTTTCCTGTTTTTGCTATGAAGGGATGGTGACACAACTCAACGAGGTCCACAGTGGATCGAAGTTGTTTGCGTATGCTAGCATTTTGTGCAACATTATGTACGAGCGGGTAGTGTTGCTGAGACCTAAGTCACCGGATTCGGCGAATCTGAAGGAACGAAAATCGCCGAATTTAATCGGCAGCCGAATAAAATCGATTGTGTTTGCCGAATCCAAAGCCGAATTTCATGTCGAACCCGAATCTGAAAAAAAATCGATTAAATTCGTGTTTTTTTTATTAAATTCGGCAAAAATTCGTGTTTAGGGTTGTCGTTTGGTAAATCGGGAATAGGTTTGCCGGCAGGCAGCCGCATTGTTGTCACAGTAGACAGTTCACTCAGAGTTTCGGCCTGAAAAACTTACTCTCGGCATCCAGACTCCACAGCGGCCACAATGGACAGGTTACAGGCTTAGACTTAGCTCCACGGGCTCACAGTTATCATTCACAGGCTACAGCGGCGTTGGTCTCTTCCAGCAAACCACAATCCAATTTGTCAAACGGTCACACTGTATTTGTGACTTTTCCACAGCGCCACAGGCTCACATTGCCGGCCCGGGCTCAAGCCTCACAGTCCTCAGTGCTACTGCTCAGTGGCTCACATGTAACTTGTAAGTTCTTCATTCCTTTCTGAGATTCTCTCCCCCTTTCTCATGTGCTTGAGTCACGAGTGACAGTAGATCTTACCATGGATGATACATAATTCAGGTATGACGATTCACAGTTAAAAACTTAAAACTTAGAAATAGAGTCTCGTTGATATATCATATGACAAGGTCTACGGTCTACCATCTCATTACTAATTTACTACCAGTCTACCACACCTTCGACAATATTACCACAGTGTCATAGTTTTAATAATAACACAGTCTCGGCCTATGGTAATACTACAGTTTCGACTCTCGGCTTGTACAGTTGTACAATTGAAGCCTGAAGGTTGTTTTCAGCCCTTTTTAGGGCACAAACTCTGGCATATATTGAACTTATTTAAAGAATGGTTCAAGTATTTTTGTGGTCCAAACTCAGAGGTATATTATATACACAGTCACAAACCCTATGTCCGATATTTTTAAGGATACATCTCATCACATTTGTTTGCACTAGAACTCTGAACAAGACGTCTTACCCTATGGACTAGACTTGTGACTATTCAAAGGATATCTAAAGCCTTTTTGAAGGCAATTCAAACATTATGAAGCTCTATTTATGAAGTTATGAATATATCTCTGGTGCGGTCAGAACTGAGAAAGGTTTCATAGACTATAGACTATAGTTACTCCGAACTCGTTCTATTGTTGCCTTCTTTTGTGCAATCAAAGTATGATTTGCAGACCAATACTTGGCACTGTACAAGATTTTTAGCAATTTGTAACAAAGGGAATTTTTGGAATAGCCTCAACTTTCAAGGCATTATCATTGTAAAAGGGTTATATCAATATGCACAGAACAAAGGTTTATAGTCTCTTATTTGTGTGACAGATTTATAGTCTCTTTTTGCATATGTTATGCGGCATGCCATTCAAATGAACCATGATTCATGAACAAGCACAGACCTAGCTTTTCAGTTGGTTTACAGGCCATTCAATCAATTTTATCGACAAGACAATAGTCAAGACATTACATTTAAAGACCAATTTTGAAGCTAGGTTTCATGCCAAATGAAATTTTTTCTAAGAGATTTTTCCACCACAGTCTACAGATGTGACTGTGAATTTTCATTTAGAAAAATTTTCAATTGATAAATTGCAAATTTGCATGTACCAGAGTGCCATTTTCTTTTCCTATTCTTTGACAGAAACTGAATTTGTGAACAATGAACACTGAATTTGTGATAGGCTAGGCCTTCAGGGTTACTGTAGAGTCTAGACTGTAGTCTGTAGTTTGTAATGCCTCATAAAAATATTAATAACAGAGGCTTTAAATTTTTAATCTGTCCTTTACTAGTGACTTTGTAAGTATGTTTATTAAAAAAAATTTAAATTACAGTCTAGCAGAATTACAGTACAGTCATAATGCAAAATTTAAATTATTTAAATTACAGTACAGTCAATGCAAAATTTTTTAGAACTAATTCTAATGTTATTTAAAAAAAAAATTGCAGACATTTCATCCAATTCACAACACTTCAGCAATCGAGAGTTAGCCTTTAGGACAATGGCACCCCCAAAATCAACTCAGTTAGCATGGAATTTTGTTAGAAAAGATGGGAAAAATCTTGTGTGTGAGATTTGTGGGCATCAATTCACAGGCACTTTAACTAGAGCTGTGGATCACCTTCTTAGTATTAGCAATGGCAGTGGAGGTGGTGTTGAGGGCTGCACTAAAATCTCAGATGAACAAAAAGCCGCAGTGGAAAAAAGCTATTCCTCTTCAAAGGCGGAAAAGGAAAAAAGGGAGCAGAAGAGGCAGCGAATTGAGAGGGAGATTGCCATCTCTTCCTCAAACACGTTCACCACTAATTCAATTTCAGGCTCAGCCATTGGTGGATCAAGTTCTACTGCTGTAAAAATAGGTGGAACCAAAACATTAACTCAATTCTGGAAACCTGTGGAGAGACAGGAAGTTGATGATGCTTGTGCAAATTTTTTTTATGCATGTGCAATTCCCTTTAATGTGGCCAGGAGTCCATATTTTAAAAATCTAATTAAAAAGGCCATTGATTTTGGATAGGGCTATGTTTCTCCCGGATCTGAAGCTTTAAGGACCACTTTGCTACAGAAAACAAAAGAAAGAGTCACAGCAAAATTGTCTGAGATAAAAGAGTCTTGGAAGCATACAGGGTGCACAATTTTGAGTGATGGTTGGTCAGATTTGTGTCATCACCCATTGATCAATGTGCTTGTTTACAGTCCTCGAGGGGTACTTTTCTTGAAGGCAGTTAATGCAATGGATAAGGTGAAGACATCAGAATTTATTTTTGAAATTTTGGATGAAGCAATTCAAGAGGTTGGGGTGGAAAATGTGGTCCATGTTGTTACAGATAATGCATCAAATTGTGTTGGTGCAGGGAGAATGATTATGGAAAAGTATAATCATATTTATTGGACCCCTTGTGTAGCTCACTGTTTGGATTTGATGTTGCATGATTTAGCCAAATTTCCTTGGGTCAATGAAACAATAAGAAGAGGCAAAACAATTGCAAACTTCATCATCAACCATCGTCTCACTTTGAGCATATACAGGAAGAATGCATCTAAAGAGTTGTTGAGGCCTTGTGATACAAGGTTTGCTACTTTCTATATTACTTTGAAAAGAGTTGTTGAGGAAAAAGCAAGCATAAGAGCTGTTTTCTGCAATACTGAGTGGGAAAGATCTCCCCTTTCAAAGAAATCTAAGGGGAAACATGTTGAACAAATAGTGTTGAATAATGGATTTTGGGAAAATGCAGACAAGGTTTTAAAAATATGTGGCCCAATTGTTAATGTGCTCCGCATGGTTTATGGTGAAAAACCTTGTATGGGTTTTGTTTATGAAAGTATTGATCGTTGCAAAGAGGCCATTGCAAGTGCTTTTAATAATGTGGAAGCTGATTACTAGGAGATATGGGAAGTAATCGATCAAAGATGGAAGATGATGCATAGTCCATTACATGCAGAAACATGTTATTTGGACCCTAGATTGTTTGGGTTACCAAGACATAAGGATGCAGAAGTCATGAATGGACTTATTCATGCTATTGAGAAGCTACATCCAGATCCAACAATTGCAGGTTTGGTCAGATCTCAGTTGAGGGCATACAGGTTAGAAGAAGGGCTATTTGGTACACAATCAGCAAAGTATGATAGGAGCAAAAGTGATCCAGCAGTATGGTGGGATTTTTATGGTCCAGAGGCGCCAGAATTGCAAACTTTTGCAATTCGTATCTTAAGTCAGGGATCAAGTGCATCAACGTGTGAAAGGAATTGGAGTTCCTTTGACCACATTCATTCCAAGAAACGAAATAGATTGTTATTTGGAAGATTAGAAGATCTTGTTTATGTTCGTAGTAACTTGCACTTGGCTTTAAAAAATGTGTCAAAAGAGTCATCCAATTCCTCTACGCCGTACATTGATCCTGTTCTTAATGCATCAACGGATGAAGGCGAAGCTGATTTTTACAATGATAGTGACATTGACAGGGCACTGAGTGATGAATCTGATGCTGAGGCATCTAGCAGATTCACAACCCATACTGCTCTTGATGATATAGAACTTTTTGATATCACAAGTGGGCCACCAGAACATCGAGAATAAAGCTTGTGTTCATTTTAGACTTCTAGTTTACTTTTTGCTAGACTTCTAGTTTACTTTTTGCATGAACAATATTCTAAAACTGCCAGAGTACTTTAAAGTTTATATATTTTGAACACTTTTTTATCAGATTGTTTTCAATATATGAAATCTGATATGGCCCATGGTTTTGTTGAATTTTATGTTCTTACAGTGCTACTAGCCTATAGCTAATGTCTATGATGAATTTCTCACCTTGTTTACTATGTATGGAAGCTGAAGTTGGTTATTTATTGGAATTTTGGCACTCACTTTCATGGTTTATATGTGGAAAATTGAAATGATGTAAATGTTTGAGCAATAATCCTATCATCTTATTTATGTGCATCATATTTATCTTTCAACATGCTTAAAATTGTTATATATATATATATATATATGTTTTTTTTTTTTTTTTCAAATTTCTATATGTCGAATTTTATGCCGAACTTTATCGGAAAAATTTTCGCTGCCGAACTTTATTCGAATTTCAACGTTGCCGAACTCGAACCCGAACCCGAACCTGGTGACTTAGGCTGAGACCAGTGGTGGCAGTGCCTCCTAGGGGGCCACGTGAGCCTCGTATGAGGAGGTGGGCTCCGGTGACGCCGCGAGGCGGTGGGGGCATGGTGGGGCGTTACTGGAATGCCATGATAGAGGCCTAGTTCGAGGTGAACCCACAGATGTTCTTTCGATTCCCATATGCGGGGATGGACTTCCGGGGAAATCCAGATATGGGTCTCCCTCCTGGTTATGCTTGGGGGCCGGAAGTTACATTTTATGTTTTCTGCATTTACTTGAGTATATATGTGCTTATGTGTTTTTCTAGTGACAATGATAGAGTTTTGGTTACTCTTGCAGATATTTGCGAGGTGGGTTGCCTTGTGGCTCGGTTGGTCAGCCACAGTCCTCTGTGGAGGCCTAGGGGTGATCTTGGGGGGCATGTTGCTGGAGGATTTGGTGGTGTACCTAGTGGTGGTGCTGGCCCTTCAGGAGAGGGCAGCAGCTCGGTCGCTGCCGAGGCTGTGGCCGAGCGAGTTTGTGCCGACGCAACGATGGCACGTGCAGATACGACAGAGGCTCATATTTCGGAGCTTATTTCTCAGGTGTCGGTTCTAGAGGATGCTTGGGGTCGAGTGGACCGCTTAACCCAGGGGATGGCTACTCGGGGTTTTATGGATGATCTTGAGGAGGTTTGGCTGGAGACTGTGATGGCCCGCGAGAGGGACTATTGGCCTGTTTTATGTCGGGTGGCAGTCTCGGTTGTGACGAAAACTCTAGTGGTGGCACTGGGAGCTGTTGTGGGTCTAGGTGCCCCTCTTAAGGGGGCACCGTGCTAGAGTTTACTTGTACACGGGGAAATCACCCATTATGAGGATGCTTCCCCTATTTTTGACGACTTTTTTGTATCTTTGGGCTGGTTGTTGGGTCAACGATACTATTTTTTGTACTCAGACATATACATTGTGATATATATATATATATATATATATATATATATATATATATATATATATATATATATATATATATAAGAGATATTTTTTGTGGGTCTACATGTTGTGTCACCTGTTTCGGTTTATGGATGATGTTATGCTGATGGATATATATTTTTTGGTTTTTTATGTATGATGTTTTATTCGAGATACATTCCAATTTAGGATATTGTTGGCTATGCGATCAGCTACTTGGTTTTGACTCCCTGGTACATATGTGAATGTAATATAGTCAAATTGTCTGCTTAATATTTTTGCGCGCAAATATTTTCTAAATAGATGTGTATCTCTTGTCTCAAATGTTTGGTTTAATTTTGACACTACTAACTGGGAATCGAGGTAGACATGCATATGGCATATGCCCTGATGGAGGGCGTCGCACATATGTCTGATGACGACGTCATATTCTACCTGATTGTTTGTTGCTGAACTGATGCACACATCATTTGAGCAGAGTGGCGATCGGTCAGGGTGGTAGATGACCCAGGCAGCTACGACTAAAATTTGAGACCATCTTGATGCTCCACCAACAAATCCAAAATAAGGTTCAGGTTGGTGATCCATGGCAGCACTTTGAGTGTGTTTAATAAGTCTTTTGGTAAAAAATGTTTAGTATTTAGGTTTGTGTACGTTCACTCTAGGCTGGAAGGGTCGTTTTGGTCCTTATGGGTAGAATTAGTTGAGTTAAAGGCCGTTGATGGGGTTGCTGAGGCATGTCCTGTCCGATTTTGTCAATATGTATGCCCCCCGTTGGAGGCAATGCTTGATGATGTAGGGTCCTTTCCATAAGGTTTCGAACTTGCTTAGCCCTAGGGCTTCTTTTGCAACATCAAAGCGGAGGACTAGTTCTCCCTCGGTGAATGAGTGAGGGTTGATGTGGCGCTCGAATTATTATTTTACTCGTTTCTTGTGGGCATCGTTGTGTTGCAATGATTGTCATCGGCTTTTTTCGACGAGCTCTAGTTATATTAGGTGTTGTTCTAGAGGCTGGGTATCATCGAGGAGTTCAATAGCAGCGTGCAAATTTGGGATATCGCGTTCTATGGGAATCATAGCCTCAACCCCGTATACCAAGTGGAAGGTAGTGAAACTAGTGGACGTCTTTACAGCCGTGTGGTATGCCCACAGGGCAGAAAAGAGCATGTGGTGCCAGTTGGTTTTATGGTTATTCACCATGCATTGTAACATAGTTTTGAGTACTTTGTTTATAGCTTCTACTTGTCCGTTGGACTCGAGGTAGTATGGTGAAGCAAATTCATGGGTGAATCCGAGGTGGTGAGATAGCTCCTCGAAAACTTCATTCTCGAAGTGTTTCCCATGGTCGAAGACTAGCTCTTTGGGGACGTTGAACCGGGCGATCACGTGGTTAAACATAAATCAAGTGGCTGTTCTGCTGTGTTGTCGTATGTAGGCATGGCCTGAGCCCACTTGGTGAAATAATCGACAACCACGATGATGTATTTATGGTCGCCCGATGGGGTGGGGTTGCAAGTCATGAAGTCAATCCCCCATTTACAAAAGGGACTGACGACAATGATAGGATGCATAGGAGCGGGAGGTGCTCTTGCTTTGTGGGTAAAGCATTGGCATCGTTGGCATCTCTTGACTGTTGTAATCCAGTCGCGAAACAGGGAGGGAAAAAAATATCCTGCCCTCAAGAATTTTTGGGCGGTGGCCATTCCAGATAAGTGGCCGCTGCAAGCGCCTCCGTGGCAGTCATTAAGGGCTTGTTCCGTTTGGTCGTGAGTGAGGCATCGCCGTAAAATGGTGTCGATGCCTCGTCAATATAAAACATCTCCCACGAGGAGATATCGGGGGGCCTGCTGGCGTATGCACTGACGGTCGTCTCGAGTGAGATGAGGTCTGAACTTTTGGGTTCGTAGGAACAGGAGAATATCTCCGTATCAAGGGTCGTCGGTTGCTACAAAGAAGAGATGTTCATCTAGTAGTGAATTGTTCACTGGTGATCCCTTGGTATCTCATGGGAGGTCCTTAATGAAATATACTAAGGTAAGTGCCTTCTTGCTTTTAGGGGAGTGAAACTGTAAGTCATATTCTTGAAGAATGACTAGCCAGTGGGCGTACTTATGGTTCATTAGGCGGCGTGTGAGCAGGTATTTGATGGGATTAATATCTGCAACGACCGTAGTGGTTCTTAAGATGATGTAGTGGCGAAGTTTCTCAACTGCATAAATTAATGCTAGTTCAGTCTTTTCTTCAGCCTCATATCTTAATGCTGGGCCTGATAAGCTTTTGTTGACGTAGTAGATTACGTGCTCCTTCCCATCTGGGCCTTCTTGGATCAAAACTTCAGAAAATGTGGACTCAGACGCTCATAGATACAGGATATAATATTTTTCATAGTTTGGGGGACTGATGAGTGGCACTGAAGATAATGTTTCTTTCAACGCATCGAACGCTTGCTAGGAGTAATCGTCCCATTTAAATGGGATGTCCTAGCGAAGGAGGCACAAGAACCCTTGAGCATAGGTGGCATAATCTAGGATAAAGCGTCTCAGAAAATTGACCTTCCCTTGCAGGCTTTGCAGTTGTTTGAGGGTTCGAGGTGGTGGTACCTATTTGATGGCTTGGACCTTGAGGGGGTCCACGCAAATCCCTTTTTGGGAGACAATAAAACCTAAGATTATTCCTGTGCTGACACAAAAGACACAGCTACGGGGGTTCAATCGTAGGTTATATTGACAACATCGTGTGAATGCCAATCGCAGATCCTCGAGATGGTCTGAGCACTTATTGGACAAGATAGTCAGGTCGTCCAAGTAGGAGAGGATGAGGTGTGCCAAGTCATAAAATATATAATTCATGTCCCTTTGGAAGGTGGCTCCAGCGTTTTTTTAGGAAAAATGGCATTACCTTGTATGCGAATGTGCCCTAGGGGGTGGTGAACGCAGTTTTGTACCGGTTGGTATGGCGGATTTGGATTTGATTGTACCCAGAGAACCCATCCATGAAGGATAGAGCCTCATGTCCTATGCAAGAATCGATGACCTGGTTGATGAATGGGGTGGGATAATTATCTTCAGGACAAGGTTTTTTAAAATCCTGAAAATCGATGCAAACGTGTATAGTGACCTATTTTTTCATGACGTGAAGAGGGTTGGAAACCAAAGATCTATAGGCGATGGGGTAGATAAACTCGGGTTTGTGAAGCTTGTCGATTTCTCATTTTATTGCTTCTGCCTTAGATGGGTGCAGTTGATGTTGTTTATGGCGCACTGGGGGTACGTCGAGCCAATTTTCAATATGGTGCTATACGATAGTAGGTCTAAGCCCAGGCATTTCTGAGTAGTCCCACACGAAGATATCTTGATACTCTTGTAGCAATTGGGTATAAGAGGTTATTTCCTCTGGAGAGTATGCTGCCCCCAGTGATATTTCTTCGACCTTTGCAGGATTTTGGGATATGTTCACCTTAATGGTAGGTGAGGTGTTTGACATGTTTCCTTCCTCAAATGCATCGGGCGCTGGGATGGGGTTTTTGAACCAATTGAATTTTCCTGATGGAAGGAAATATTTCGATTCAATTGCGTAGATCTCCTGTTCTTTTGTCTTGTTAGGACTGAACGTGTGCTTGGGGAGAAAATGCGAATGGTGATGCATTGCATCCCATGGATAGTCTGGCTCTGTCATAGCCTCTATAATATCTTCATCTGAATGAAAAAAGGACCCAAAGGGGGATTTTTCCTGCGTAAGGTTATGATGAATGGGGTTAATCCACACGGAGCTAGTTGAGAGACACGAGAAGGATTCCATCGTTTATGTGTTGGAACGAGACACGGTCGATGGAGTGCATATAGATTGGGTCTGCACTGTCGTAGGTACATCTACTCTCATAGTTGCAGCTGACTCGACACCTATGGTAGATGAGAAGACAAATCGAGTCATGGTTTCTATACACGATGATATGAATTGTATATGGTGTGTCGTGTTGTCGGCATTTGGTGGGGGCAGAATCTCCTTGATTGGATGCCTCTCGGTTGACAAGAATAGGATGGATCTATCCATCACATCCTCTTGGGTTGTCAAACCGTTCATGTATTCCGAGTCCTTGCCATCTTCTCGGGAGAGGTGGACTATGGTTGCTCGCATACAGGCTAGTGCTACGCGAAAAACTCGGTATGTAGTGACAACGACGTACCGGGTGGTTGTCACTGCATATCTAACATGAATATGGGACGTCCATGTTGGTGCGGTATAATATATGGGTTGGATACCAATGTTGGAACATTTCCAAAGCTGGGAAGTTAATTTTGAAATGATCAAGTTCATCGCAAAGTACACACCTTTCGATTGGGGGAAGGGGTCTGGCAGGGAGCCTTTTAGGTGATCGTCATTCTTCCTATAGGTACAAGATATACGAGGTTCATCCCCGATAGATAGTGTGGGGGGATCCTCTTGATAGGACTACTCAATGGCGTGTAAGGTGTCCCTATATCACGAGATCTCTAGGCAATGATGGGTATAATTCCTGTAGTTGATGCAGAGAGCACATGCGTGATTGGTACGCAATTATTTGCCTTTATCTTTTGTGGTAGGTTCCTTTTTACGGGAATGCGACATCGCGATGTCTGTCTCAGAGCCGAGCAGTGGTTTTAATTCATCCAGCTTTAGACATATATGGGTAGGGTGACTTATTACGTCACATATGGTGCAAATTGGTGATTCCCGTTGTATGGCAGGGGTCACCATGTTATTTCCTCTTTTCTCAGTTTTCTTAGCTGTGATCACTAGTTTTGAAATGTAAATTTCCTTTGCAGGGATGGTTTCTTCCGTTTCTTGGATGGGTGGGGCTCCTCGGGACTGAGGGGCTTCAACCCTATGGTAGTGATGTGGGTGGCTCCTGTTCCCGCAGGGGGAATGAGGTAGCAAACTGGTATTTCCAATGTTATTTTTAGTAATACCAGTGTTGCCAAAACCTGCTGGGAGATGAAACCAGCTAGGGGGTAGAGGAAAGGGGTTTGGGAGGCAGCGTAGGCTAGAGAGGCTGCCGTGGCCGATGACTCAGTGCCATTACTGTTTGTGTCTATGTCCTGACTAGCTTCGGTGCTTGATGTGGACGTCATGCACACCAGAGTCCCTATGAGATCGGGTGATGACTCATAGATAATGGGAGGATTGTTGGGTGAAAATATGTTCGTTTAATTCTGTTGTAGTACTTTCCCAACTATTTAATTTGTCAATATGAGGTTCGTAGGCTTACGAGGCACATGCACTATATATGCAGGACCGAAGTGGAAATAATTTAATCTAAATTATTGAAATCAAATTAATCTAGGAAGGCATTGAAACACTAACTAGGAAAGCAGGAAATTGCACAAGGGAAAAGCAATACAACATGTGAAGAGTTGAATGAAAAAAAACATATGTGAGCTCACAACAATAAAGCTATCTCAAATTACATTACAAGAATCATATGACAAATCATGAAAGCGTAACAATAAAAGAATATGAATCAAAGCTAAGAATCCCCTTCTCCTAATTACAAGACTATCTCTCCAAACTCAAAAACTTATCAAAATGAAGAGAGAGCACTCTCTCATATACATGAAGAAGATAACCATCTCATAATGACAGATTCACTATTCTCTCAACCACTCTTAACTACTTTCCCATTATTACAAGATATTATCCCTTCAAATCCTCCACACATCTCTCACATATCTTGGATAAGATATGCCAACCAAATCCTCCATGATCTTCTCCTTAGGAATAGGCTTGAATAATTATCTCCTTAAAATGGTGGATGAGATATTTGAGAAGTTTCTTGGAATTAATCCTTCACATATTTCCTACACATTACAAAGCTCACATATTCTTGAGATATATATAAAAACATGTATATTTTCTAATATTTAATCATAAATTCACTTATAATACAAAAATGAATAAAGTGGAAAATAAGAAGGTGAAACCCAAATGTATTTATGAAAATGATGTAATGAAAGGTTAATGGGATGATGAAATGTAAGGAATAGTGAAGGGAAAGGTGGATGAAAATATGACATTTATGAGTCCCAACATCCCCCCCAACTGAACTTGTTGCATTTCCTCATGCAACCATGCATGGATCTATTTTAAGAACGTTTGGCATCTGAAATTTGGCTTTACATGATGATGAATGTTTCCAGGATATGTGAAGGACATGAGTAACAGCTTACATTTTCTTATGGTTGGTTCTTGTGTGACAACCATGAATACAAAGAATGTTGGTTCTTGTGTTAACAACATTCATTTCGTTTTCTGTTCTCTTTTCTTATGGTTGTTTCTTGTGTGACAACCATGAATACAAAGAATGTTGGTTCTTGTGTTAACAACATTTATTTCGCTTCTTGTTCTCTTGTTGCAATAATAATGTAAACACTCACTGGAAATCATAGGCTATCAATGTGCATAAGAAAGCCCTTTTGTAATATTGATGAAACATGCCAATATGTATATTAATGCGTATGAAGCAAAGTGCAACAAAGTATCGTTGGAAAAGAAATGTTCGTGAATGGTAAATGAGAGGAAAAAAATGGAGTGATAATGGTGAAGAAATGGAATCATGGTAGTGAATATGTAATGAATATAGTCCCCCCCCCCCAACTGAATTGGTTGCATGTCCTCATGCAACTTGGCATCGGTCATGAAAGGAAATGGAGCATGATGAGGGAATTTTCCAAAATATTCAAGTTAGCATATAAGGAATTGCATAATTAAAGATTAGAAAACAACATACTTCCACTTACCCAAGAATGATGAACTATGCAATAGGAATGTAGCTGCTGCTGTTGCTGCTGAATCATGAAAACGTCACTGGTGTTGTAGCTGCAACTGCTGTAACTGGATCCTGGGAAATGAAGGAATCTGAACTGCTGATGCTAGATCACGGAAAAGATAAAGGCTGAAAGTGGAACTGTGGTGCTCTCATAGATCAGAATTCATGCTGTTGTAACTGCTGAGGGAGTCGTGAAAAAGTGTATAGTCTTCACCTGCTACAAAACTTGATGGTACAAGTCTAATCATGCGAATGAATGTGTCGGTGTCGAGCATGAAGAGAAATCATTGGATTACCGGCCATTGATGAATGTCGTTAACCAATGCGAGGCAAACTCACCATTGATGTCAATGAGTGCCAAGGTACCTGAGTACATCTTTGCGAAAAGCGAATAGAGGGGTTGACGTCGAGCCATTTTAAAGATCTGACGATCAAGGGACACTGATGTATTCCCATGATTGTCAACGAGAGAACTTGCCATTAAGGCATGAAAGTCTCAAGGTACCCAACAGGAACTCTAGTCTATTTCCCAGATAAGGTGCTAAGGTCGATGGGGCAAGACTTGTTGAAAGGTGGGCCTTAAGGAATCCCACATTAGTCAACGCAAGTTTGTACAAAGAGATTTGGTAGGACTATAAATGGAAAGAACTCACGGGCAAGTAGTGTGGATCAACATGGCGAGGAAAAAAAGGCAACGTAATTATGGAAAAAGAATAAGTTTTATTCAGAAGGCAAACTAGAAGGAAAATAAACTGAAAATGATAAAGGAATGTATGTGATTCAGAAAAGTAACTGTGCATGAAGTCGTGAAAGATAAGGTAATGGAAAATGGGCTTCAACACAAGGATGATCAATCGTCTTTGAAGGAGAAATGTTACAGTGTTATAGCATGGATAATGGAAAAAGTGGAAATGTTGGTGTATCAGCATGGTCGTTGTGTAACAACAAACATCAAGAGGCGCAAAAAGTTTCTCGATAACAACAAATGTCATGATGTTTATGATGAGTTACAGCTCCTTCAAGCTGTTTATGAAAGCATGTTTCTCAAAAATTTCTGTGATCTTTGAAAATCACTTCAGCAGCAAAATGCGATCATTTCCGAAACCTGAAAAAAACTTAGTACAAATCCTATATGAAAACTTCGTGAGAGCATTGTAAAATGTAAGATGTGAGAATAAGTACAAATGCGAGCAAAAGAAAGAAAGTGTGTGTTAACCTGTCACCCGCTCTGGTTTCATCATTGATGACTGTCAAAGTAACTTCAAGAAAACAAATTAGTGTTAAGCGTAAAAACATGCGTTCATATTGTTTTCAGGAATTTATTGAAATATCTCCATTCCTTGGCATGCTTCGCAAAGTATAGCAATATTGTTTCGGCGCTAGCAAATCTTCAATTTCTTGCTAATTCATGTCACTAAAGTTCTGAAATTTAAATAGGTTTCTTAGATGCACTGTTAAATTCATTGAAGTAATTGGAAGTTCGACAGAGTATGATTTGCATCGATTTGCTGCAATAATCTCACTTACTTCTCTGCAAGATTGGATCTATGCATCGTCAGATATAGTGGAATATTCAAAGCATTCAATTGTAGCATTCCTAAGTATCCAGTAACAATCATCAAGCGGTGATATATAATCCAATCAGTGTTCCTAAGTATCCTGGCATCATGAACATTAGTGTAATGAAGCAGTGTGTAAAATGGAGATAGTGAGCATGAGAAAACAATCAGTTTTCGGCATAAAATCCAGCATAAGCATAAGAATCCAAAAACTCTTTTGCAATCTTAAGCTCGGCAACATTCTCTTCCTCTTCTGACATTGAAGCCATTGTCGTGTCTTATTGACAGATGCTGCAGTTGTGAACAAATTTATTAAAATAGGCTCTGTTGTGTTCTCTACCTTTGCCCAAATCTAGGCTGCCTTTCGTTGCAAAAACATCACCGTTAAAAGTCCTCTAACAACATTGTCTTGTCATGGTTTGAGAAGCGATTGTTGTAAATAGTAACTGCTGTGGAACTTAGCATGAAATCAATTAGACCATCTTGGTAGCAAGACTGGGAGTTTGTAGCTGTTCGGGTATCGCTGAGCCACGAATGACATGTTGTTGATTTTTCGAAGAACTCATAGATTTAAAACTTTCAATGAACACTGGTTGTTTGTGAACTGCTCACTACAACGACAATTGTGGCAAATTGTCATGGCAACTTCTCGATATTATTGCTCTGCAACAGGACTCCTCTTGGATCTGCGCAATGTACCGACATTTTCTCGGATCTGACACTGTACTGTGCATCAAAACGAACTTCTTTAATATCTTCAGCAACTTCTTCAATATTTCTTTTATGACCGCGTGCATCTAGGAGCTGAAGAATCTCCAGAATAAATCTATCAACTTGTAAAATTTTGACGCACGCATATCATTGGACCAATCTCAAACGGCATGAATGTGAATGGATGCTTTGCGGCTTTTGCAATTCCTTCACCAAAACATGATGGGTTAAACTCATTTGTAGCATATCCCCACAACAATGGGTCATTGTGGATTGCAAGGATCAGAAGCAGAAGACCAATGCGTGCAGCAATTGAGAGGCTTCCAAGCTTCATTGATTTGTATGTCTGTCATTGCATAAACCTTGTTCATGGATTAAGTCCGAGGGCCTGATTTAGAATGATTCCCACCGTATTGAACTTAGATAGACGTCAGTCTCAATATTGAACACAAAAAAGTTGAATCCCTTCATGCAGTGCTGGCTATCCGGCGGCAACTAAAGTGGTGACTGATTCCATGCATCTTCTACGTTAACGGTAAAGAGAGTCTGGACTCTGTGGGTTCCATCTGTCCATGTAATCGCACCAAATGTGCATTTCCAAATGGTTGACCAAAAGCATCGCTCTGCCTTCTACGCCCAGATCATGCTTTCAATAAAAAAAAAAGATATTAAATCTGTGCATGCAGAGAAATCGGGAGTTAGTTACTGAAATCTGGCTAAACTGCCTCCTCCATTCTTGGATTAAAAACTGCAAATCAAATTGTTATCTCCTCCTCACTTCATGGCGTGGGCATTTTGTAGTTATTAATGATAGAAATTGTGTCAATGTTATCTAGCAATTCGAGCATGGAGTTGATCGAGCAATTTAGCTGCAGTTTGGATGGGGTAAATGCACACATCGAAGTCCACTTCTTAAATTTTTGAGTGCTCAAGCTCCCATCGTTGTTTTTCCAGTGCGTCCCATATTTTTCACAGCAACAATGGATATAAATTGTAAATATTGTTTTGCAAGAAAATCAGTGTTTACTCATTTATTTTAGCATTCTTCTTATGGGTTGAGGTCGTTGTCGGAATGGCGTTGGTGAATCTGCAGTCTCGGGCTTGCAATTTGCAGTGCGTTTTTTTTTCTCCTCTCGGCCCTTTATACGATGCGTTATATATATATATATTTTAATTGTTTTATGTTTTTGTGTTTTTATGAGTGCGTTGGTTGGATGTTTTATTTTTTATTTTATTTTATTTTATTTTATTTTTTATTTTTATGATTTGTTTTTATTTTGTTGTTTTAATTGTTTTATTAAAATTGTTTTGCATTGTTTTATTTTCATGAATGTTTTATTTTTTGTTTGTTGTTTTATTAAATTTTTTTTTTTTTTTTTTTAAATTTATTGTAAAATCAAATTAAATGCAATGATGAAAACATTTTTTTGTTTGTTTGTTTGTTTGTTTGTTGGATTCTCCAGATTACACAAAATACAAAGTGTAGGAGGAGAGGATACTTATTCTAGGTAAAAGCAAAATTGAAAATGAAGGCAAAAACTGAAAATGAAAGCCTACCTACTCTATACTAATTAGAATTTAAAAATTAGTTACGTGTAATTAAACTTCCAATGAAGCCACTCACGTAGCAGTAATAACAATATATTCAATAGCAATTGTTCAAATGAAAAATGAAAGTATTCCAAAGTGAATAAGTCTAGTTGTTGAAACTGCAAATCAACTAAATAAAAATAAAAAGATGAATCTACTCTAGTACTTACCTGGAACCATTGTTCGATAAGGCTTTGATAGGCACAATTTCTCTCACTTAGATCATGTTGTAACTCCTCTTCTTCTTCCCCGATCTCCTGTTCGAATGATTGTTCGCCATCAGATGTGCAGGATTCTTCAGATGTTGAAACTTCGTTTATTTCTTGGGGAGTAGTTGAACTTTTAATTCTTGTCAAGATCTCCTTTTCCATAGAAGAGGAGATCTCGACTTCTGCAAGGATCTGAGTGAGTAGTTCCAAGCTGACACTCATTATAAAACCATGTTGAAAAAGGGATTCTTATTGCACCCAAAACTTAAATCTAAAAAGGTTAAATGAAAATAAACTACTTGCGTAAATAAAAGCACTCAACACTCCTTTAATTAAATCTGGTCTAACATTCTAAAAACAGAGTGCTAATAATTGTCTGAGTTTTTAATCCTTTTACAAGGTTTTAGTTCACAAAAACTCTTTCAAATCAGCACACTAAAAATTGAATTCATTAAAAACAGAGACCATAGAGATAACCTTGAATTCAATACTCAATTAAACCCTCTTACAAGGACCGTTCATTAATTCAGTAATCGAATTCTTCAATTATAACACTCTTCATAGTTGCGGAAATCAAACACACTTGCAAAAATTGAAATTCACACTTTGCATAAATGTAAACACACCCTACATGCCCTGATCCATACGAGGCCGAGCCGTTACAGTATCTTGAACGCGATGCATAGGCTGTTCCCCACGTCTTACCGCCTTGACACCTCAGAGTTAGGAACATGTCTAAACACACTTGCATGAAAAATCAACTAAACTTCAATCCATCGTGCCTCCCCGGCAACGGCGCCAAAATGTTGGGTGAAAATATGTTCGTTTAATTCTGTTGTAGTACTTTCCCAACTATTTAATTTTTCAATCCGAGGTTCGTAGGCTTACGAGGCACATGCACTATATATGCAGGACCGAAGTGGAACTAATTTAATCTAAATTACTGAAATCAAATTAATCTAGGAAGGCATTGAAACACTAACTAGGAAAGCAGGAAATTGCATAAAGGAAAAAGCAATACAACATGTGAAGAGCTGAATGAAAAACAACATATGTGAGCTCACAACAATAAAGCTATCTCAAATTACATTACAAGAATCAAATGACAAATCATGAAAGCGTAACAATAAAAGAATATGAATCAAAGCTAAGAATCCCCTTCTCCTAATTACAAGACTATCTCTCCAAACTCAAAAACTTATCAAAATGAAGAGAGAGCACTCTCTTATATACATGAATAAGATAACCATCTCATAATGACAGATTCACTATTCTCTCAACCACTCTTAACTACTTTCCCATTATTACAAGATATTATCCCTTCAAATCCTCCACACATCTCTCACATATCTTGGATAAGATATGCCAACCAAATCCTCCATGATCTTCTCCTTAGGAATAGGCTTGAATAATTATCTCTTTAAAATGGTGGATGAGATATTTGAGAAGTCTCTTGGAATTAATCCTTCACATATCTCCTACACATTACAAACCTCACACATTCTTGAGATATATATAAAAACATGTATATTTTCTAATATTTAATCATAAATTCACTTATAATACAAAAATGAATAAAGTGGAAAATAAGAAGGTGAAACCGAAATGCATTTATGAAAATGATGTAATGAAAGGTTAATGGGATGATGAAATGTAAGGAATAGTGAAGAGAAAGGTGGATGAAAATATGACATTTCTGAGTCCCAACAAGGATCTTCGAGGAACGACCCTAGAACGAACGACGGTTTGAATTAGCTGGGGCAATATTCTTGTTACCGTGAGAGAGCATCTAAGGATGTATCTACATAGGGTAGAATTACATCAGTGTTTGTTAGGGGTCATTTCTTTCTATGCGTCAATTGTTCTACATTAATGATGCGGTCTTCATGGGGGAACGTCATAATGCAGAAGACGGAGGAGGCTACGGCTGACATGGCGTACATATAACTCCACCCAAGGAGTATATTGTAGTCCAAGTGAGCGTCCAAGAC